>JAHWFP010100649.1:0-13999 GCA_023313725.1 Lithobius niger | reverse complement strand
GGTCTTTGGTTTTAAATTTATCAAAATATATTACATATGCCCTCCCCCCACAATTACTTTAACTGCCAGAGCGAGACGACGCGGAATGAGCGAGCGAAGCGAGCAACTCCGCTAGTTAGTTATAAGGTTCGAAACATATCTCGTTTTTAGCGAAAAGACACGTTGGGTTAAATATGTTCTATAAAATGTTCCTTACACCCGTCTCTTGTCAGATTCATATAATAAGTATGATGAACACACTGTTTGGCCCACTTCCATAAAATATAGTCAGCATCTGAAAGACAGCCAAGAACATTATGGGTGCCCCCCAGAAGCTGAGGCGTTTTTAGAAATTTTGACTCCTGAAAGTGCCATTTTTAAGGTCCAAAATAAGATTTTTTCTTCCAGTTTGGTCAGTATGTTTTTGACTCCCTACATTGACGGTCTAAAAATACATGACCCTTCCTCAATCCCCCCCCCCCCCGGCGATGAATAATGACTGGTTCCTAAGAGCTTAGTAAGGCTACCTTCACGCGTAGCCACTTAGTAACGCTTCCTGGAAGCGCCACTCGTAGCGCAGCACAGAACAGAGTAGAAGCGTTCACACGTGTGGCGCTACAGAAGCGCCAGGTGTCATAGAAGATTAAAGTGCCGCATCTGAAGAAGCGCCACTGAGTGGCTACGTGTGAAGAAACCCTTAATTGTAGTACATTACTACTGACTTGTTGTATCAGTACAATTACTCGCCGTGGTAGGATATCGAAAATGATTTTAATTTGACGGGTGTCACTGTAAAATACTGTTTTTGATCTCCAAACATTGATCACTCGCCGTGCAACACCCGTGCTGATCATCAGTGCATATGTATGACGGTTAGTCATGCATGCATCGATATGCATCTATATATATTACTAGATAAGATCCGCAAGCCACCGGCAGCAGCGCAGCAGCATTCTGCATCTGCAGCAGCTGCATACGATGCCATCTCCGCCATCTACCGACGGAACGGCAAATTATAAGACTAGCAGCCAAGCCCCGCCGAGATAGTAGCTACGCCCGGAACACAACGGCTGGCAGCGCGAACATACGATGCCATCTACCGACCGAACGGCAAATGAAATGGGGGGGGCGGGGGGGGCGCGAGACGGGGGGGAAGGGGGGGGGGAGTAGTAGGGGAGCGAGACGATGCGGAATGAGCGAGCGAAGCGAGTGACTCCACTAGTAATAAGATAATTGCCTATTTCTGGCTCAAAAAAGCCTTTCGCATCGAAAATATAATTTCTCCACACGCACGCGCCTGCTTGCATGCATCTCTTAATTACCATGTTAAAAAAATCATGGATGTCAGGGGCTCGTCCTGATGGGTGTATAGGTGACCTTTTTGCATGCCTATTTATATTTTTTCAACCTTCTTTAATAAGTTCATAGAAATGTCATGAAAAAATCAAATATAAAGTAATGAATAAAGTCATAAACTGAAGTCATAGAAATGTCATGAAACTCTTGATTATTTAATGAGGAATTTGGCCCATGAATTTGTCATGATAGTCATGACAAATTCATGGACCAAATTCATCATTAAAAAGTCATGATTTATTTCTTGAAAATTCCATGATTTTTTTTTCTTAAGGGATAGTGGGGTCAAAAATTAGAGAAAGGGTTCAGAAGAAAAGAAATTTCTTCGAATTTCTATTAGGCGTACTCTTGAATTCAAATTTAGGTCCTATACTAAATGTCCTAAATTAAGGAATAATGACCGTTTGCAACAATCAGCAACAATCACACAACAATACATGTCGTCAACGATTGTTGACCAAATTTGGTTTCGTACAAGCCTGTAACGTTTCGGAACGTCCAGTAACGATGGTAAGGCGGCAACATACCAACAAGGAGTAAGTCAATTAATAACTGGTTGTTCTTAGTAACAATTAGTAAACACACCCAGCTTTGCTAAATAAATATTTTATTATCAGTTTTAAACTTGGGAGTGCTGTATTAAGTCACTGTAGAAAGCTAGGTTAAAGAGTTGGGGGACAAAGTGACCTTACCAGTGTGGGCGTTTAGTAAGCCGTGGGGGAGGGGAGGGACGAAGTAGGGCTCAAGTCAGCGTTGTTAAAGCTTTAAATATCTGAATTTCATGTAAGACTGACGTTTTTCTTTATCCAAGTCTTTGGACGTGTGCCAGATTCTGTTTGTTAGTAAACGAATTGTCAGAGGATGTCTCCTCGAGCGAAGCGAGACGACGCTAACTGAGCGAGCAAGGCGAGGATATAGGTTGCTAATAATAGCACGCTCGTATAGGAAGTCACCTATCGCGAATCCGAAGATGCTCTCCGAAATGACCTTGGAGGTCGTATTCAAGGTCATCCAATTTGTATTTCCTAACCTACGCAAGATAGGGACATAAAGTAAATTAGAAAGTTGTGGGGGGTTGTGGTACTAGTACAACACAGAAAGCAGAATAAAAATCGAATGCAGAACAAGGTAGATATTGGCGAAAGAAGTTGGGTAGTGCATAGAAGCCGTCATGGGGCAGCAGGAAATATAGAAACTGCTGAACCATCGAACGAAACAGTAACAGCGGCAGTATTCCTGCCGGGTTTCGGTAATACTGCAAAATAAACGCCAGTGGCAGCTTTAAGGCAAAAGGACCGGGTGACCAAGCTCTGAAAGGCCGTGTTTTGTGAATGGCTATTTTTTTTGCTGTTTATCTCCGTTCTTAACCTGCATATTCGTTACACGTTATTTTCAACCCAGATAATAGCGCCAGAAGCGATAATTTATTTCATTCTGAGTTTTATCTTTTACTGAACGCGCCAATTAAGCCCATGTCAAGAAATAGTAACTTAGTACCCAATGAGTGGGAAAACGAGGTATTGATCATTTACCAGGATTACTAACATTTATGCAGACGACAGTAATCAATGGGGGTGGAGGATTGAAGCATTAAGGTTTAATTTCGGGTCGACAACCAAATCATTAACGCCAACCTCAGTCACAGTGCAGTGGTCCACAGTAATCAATAGGTTAATTATTCTGTGTAAGTGAAGAATCTGGGCAGTAAGAAACAGATATAATCAACGTAATCCATCCGCACCCTCACACTAACGTGACACCCTGATTTCAAAACAAGTCCAAAATTCGACTAAATTGGCATGCGGTGGTGCACCTCATTGGAACCGAACAACATGGTTTAACAAATTTCTACAGTGAGCCCATTGTTGCCACTGGCGTGTTTCTTTTTTGCGTTTTTTATTTTACCAGTTGAAGTATTGTTGCTCGATTCCGAATTGCTTATTAGGCTTATCAAGGGAATGAACCAAAATTAAGCAGCTCTGCCATAGTTGCAGCGTGCGTTAATTTCCTACAATCCAATGGTGGCAACAATGAACCATTGTATGAATTCTAGTAAATGCACAGCCAAGCGTGCGTTTATTACATAAACGCACGTAAACTCGTGCATTTACTTTTGTTATACGCAGGCATAGTTTTTCGATCAGCGACTGACGTTGATCGAAAAACCATGACGCAGGGCACGGAGTACATGTTATACCTTAAGCATGGAAAAGCTGACTGGTGACTAACTGGCACTGGAAAGAAATATTAAAAAAAAATGCCTTTCAAGGCTTGCCCATCCACGCAGTTTTGCCTTAAATCCACCACGCTATTGCCTTAAATCCACCAATTTATTTCCTTAAATCCTTAATTTATTTAACAGTATTACCGAAACCAGGTAGGAATGCTAGCCTTTTTAGTGTTGTCTGATTATTCAGCATTTTCGCTCTGGCTGCCCCATGGATGGCTTCTTTGCATCACCCAACTTATTTCGCCTATATATTTCTTAATTTGCATGCGATTTTTGTTCTGCTTCATGTTTTGTACCAGTACCGCGATTCCCCACAACTTTCTAATCTACTTTATGCGTCTATCTTGCGAAGGTTAGGAGATACAAATTGTTTGACCTTGAATACTACCTCGAAGGTCATTTTGGCATCATCGGATTCGCCATAAGTGACTTCCTATACGAGCGTGCTATTATTAGCAACCATATCCAAGTCTTAAGGAAGTATTTCACCTGGTACGGAACTTCACAAACATACTGTATACAGTATTGCAAGCTGTAAAGTGAATATACACACTTCTCAGTCTAGTTAGTAAATACTGTTGAAATTATGTTGATTTAAAATGCATCTTCAGGACGATGACGCTGAAGCTATGAGAAAGGTGATAACATAAAATTAGTCAACGCGTCGATCAAGAGTAATTAAAATATGGGTAGCAACAACCTTCAAGTGTTTTCCTTTCTTTTTCTGCAGTTGTTGTGTTGACCACAATACTTTGCAAATCTCTATGGATCTTTTCAACCTTGGTTAATGGAGTTCCCATAGTATTGCACATCGAGGAAGGGCGAGGTGGCCTAATGGTTATCATGACCGCCTCATGTACCAGAGTTCCCCGAAGTCCGGCTGGGAATTAAATGCACTTACGTAGAAATACAAACCTTGATTCAATTTGGTGTGGCCACTTTTGCCTACTTTTTCTAAGTTTCTCGTCTTAGGACGTAATTACGAAGTTGTTGTAATAGATAAAACTATGAATGTGCTCAGCTTCAACTGCGTAATTCCGTAACGTAATTTATTCACTGGCAAATCGAACAAGCTCAGCTTCCATCACGCAGTGACTAGTGCTCATTAAATTGAAACAACTTTTAGATTTTTTTCGTGAATGGGCAAATTCACGATGTTATTAAGTTCCAAGCATTAATTTGTAGGGCCGAAGCACCGTAAGAGATGACAGGTACACACTCACAAGCACATATCTGAAAAACAGCATTCAATTCTAATGCTTTTTTATTTATGTGCTTGTGGGTGCTTTGCCTATCAAGGGAAAATCTCTTATGGTGCTACTGCCCTGCAAATTAATGCCTCAAACTTATCGACACCGTAAGTTTGGCCATTCACTTCCTGAGTGACAGAGGTGTAAGGGGAGGCTATTTTACCACTTCCACCTGGCACTCCCTCCAAGTGATTTGGGAGCCAATGTTAAGGGTTATCCCCTTTAATAACACCCTCTTTGGTAGGGTGGAGATCCAGTGTTTTTTTTATTTAGTTAGCCACCTATTAACTATAACCTGTAACAATCATTAGCAGACCCTCTGTGTTGCTTTTGTTTTTGTGTCATCCACATTGTTTAACTCGTTTCTTTTGGTTCTTCTTTTGCGAAATGGCTTGTTCTCTTTCTGACATTTCAAATGGCCAAAGCCGATTTCTTCCCTTGGTGGAAAACGAATGTTGTATTCACCCATACATATGTGCTTTATAACTTTACCTTTGTATTTCGACCTGTTGCAGAACTTACCTGGTAAAATCTTTGTCACTTCTCTGTAGTTTAGAACCAGGGAAATTACCTGTGTGAAGTCAATGCCTTACGACATTCAATGATTTTATGAAATACGACGTTGCTATTATGTCCAACTCGACTTGTGTGAGTCGACAAAGTTATTGAGTTACCGATTTAAACATTTTCCTTTCCTTTGTGTTCTATCCACTTCCCAGGTACGGTGTACGGCCGCTAGGAAGGTTTAGTCAGGGGACGGAACGTGGAGAATATTTTCCGCTTTAAGGGCAAGAGATCGGTGGATCGAAGTCGTGCTCAGGCTATCTTTGGCTACACTTTCTGTCATGGTAGTAGAAAAGGTGGGCATAGGAACTGTGCTGAGGGAGAGCTTGACCGCTTCACCCCGTTTGTTATTTGGAAGATGGCACTCACTAACTTCGCTATGTTTTACAACACCGTCTGTTAAGTGTCAAGTGTATCAATATCTGAAGAATTTAACAGGAGGTTTCCCCACTTTGAAGAGAATGCAGGGCAGCTCCAGACAGAACCGAGAGGATTTAGCCATGGCAATCATACTATCCCATGAAGTATAGGGGTATTCTACAGACGTTACGTAAAATCGATTACTTGAAGAAAAGTCAAGAGACTTCATGTGCAGGTGAAACTGCAGAGACTGTTAGCCCTAATACGCAACATGTGAAGCAGGTGTCGAACCGACAGTTCTTTGAACCTAGTGAGATCCCAACTCGGCAAGAGCCGGCAATATGGTGTGCAAAAATCCTCATAATAAGACGCATGTCGTTACAAGTCAAGCTATACATTACCAAAGTTCCGACTCAGCGCCCTAACCTAATTGTGACAGAAGACCGTTACGAAACCCGAGTTCGTGTTGCCCCTCATACATTGAACTACTCATTAATATAGCCACGACATTCAAGAAGGGAACTTTGTTTTCGAGATCTAACCTAGGGCACGGCTGTCCAACCCGATTAATTTATCCGGGACACGTTCATACGGCGACCCAAATAGGAAAGTTCGAAAACACGTGCGTAAGGCAGACTAACACGATTTAGTGCACCACACTACGAAGATCAGGGGCGGCGCTGATTACCCCCCCCCCCCAAGAGAGGAGTGTTTGGCAGAGGTGAATGTCGCGTCGTCTGCGATTCTACAATCGTTTGCTACTGTTCTATTTTTTTCTATTTACTCTGTAATCTATTTTAATGTGTTGAAGGGTTATAGAGACTTGTTACCGTAGCTTCTGTTATAGTTCTAGATATAGGATGGTTTAGGTTACATTTTTTCCTCCCTTTAGTGGCAGGCCAACTCCCTTTGAGTTAGTGGGAGAAGCGTGACAGACGTGTAATGGGAGGCTGTTTTCCCTTCTACCTGGAACTCCCTCCAAGTAATTTTGGGAGCCAATGTTAGGAGTTATCCCCTTTAATGACACCTTTTTGGTAGGGTGGTCGTCTATTGTTTTTTATTGCGTTAGCTGGCTATTAACTACAACCTGTAACAATCTTTTGCAGACCCTCTTTGTTGCTTTTGTTTTTGTGTAATCCTCATCGTTTAACTCGTTTCTTTTGTTTCTTCTTTTGCGAAATTGCTCGTTTTTTTCTGATATTTCAAATGGGACAAAACACAAAACGAATGTTGTGTCCACTCAAGATGTCATACCCATGTGCTTCATAACTTTACCTTTGTATCTCGATCTGTTGCAGGATTTACCAGGTAAAACCTTTGTCACTTCTCTGTAGTTTAGAAACAAAGGAATTAACTCTGTGAAGTCAATGCCTTACAACATTCAGTGATTTTATGAAATACGACGTTGCTATTATGTCCAACTCGACTTGCGTGCGTCAATAAAGTTATTGAGTTGCCGATTTAAACATTTTCTTTTCCTATGTTACGTTCTACTTCCCGGGTCCGAATACGGTCTCTAGGAAGGTTCAGTGACGGGACAGAAAGTGGAGAATATTTTCCGTTTTAAGGGCAAGAGATCGGTGGATTGAAGTCACGCTCAGGCTATCCCTGGCTACACTTTCTGTCACTAAGCACGTATACGAAAAATCTTCATTATGTGAAAGCTTTTTCATGTGTGACTTTACAGCTGTAAATTTACCTGTCGGGGTAAATCTCTTACGGCTATGGTGTCAGCTTCCAGCCAGGGTATTAAATTTGTCTTTCTATTATCAGCTAGTCTTCGTCAGTGCATATGCATATGTTTGCGTTCAAGAATGCGTAAGAGGGTATTTGCCACTTCCGATGAGATATGATGTCATCTTGGGCTCAGAGTAAAGCTAGATAGTGGTCACTTCTTACATCGCTGTTTAAATACGACAGTGAAAATATATTATTCGCTCAGTTCCTCAGTGTCACATAATCGAAAATCGAGCCCAACTGAGTGACAAGCCATCACTATTACATTGTCGTGAGTTAGCAAGGTAAACTCAGGTTACTCAGAGAATGACTTGATGTTGTCATCGAGTGTCTAACCCTGGATCGCCTGTCACAGGTATATGCAAGGTACACTTTTGGCCATTCATTACTACCCGTTACTAAAACAACTAGGCCTATGTGCATCGTTGCACACATTCTCTAAGCCCTGCAATACGATTACAACCATAAAATATAGCATACTGTGGGGGGGGGGGGGGGGAGAGAATTCATGCTTAACCAGGCTTCGCCCTCTTTCCTTCTTCCCACTTGTTAATTTAGCCTGTAATACATTATAATCAGCAGCTGGGAACTAACACAAATAAGAGCACAATGGATCTTTTCTTTATCTACCGAGATTTCTAACAGGACGGCTATTCGTTTTCCAACAAATTCTTAGCATTCCTTTGCCTCTACCAATACTTTCTTAACAGTACGTAGTTGTTTATTTGTATGCATGTCTACTATTATTTTATTATTGACGGGTCAAAAGAAATGAGCTGCGAAATTGGTTATAGACGCGGCCGTTTTTTCCCTGGCGTCTGTACATCACTTGCCTGGGAAAGATACAAGTTTAATGCGTCCTGTAAAATAAAAGTGCCACCTGACTGGTAAAGCCCCACAAAGACATAAAATCACGTAAATTTTATATTTCAGCCAATATCTTGGCCTTGTTTACCTAAAACAAATGATTCACGAAATGAAACAACAAACGTTATGAAAAAGACTTACATGCCGCGAGACCAGTGAATACTTACAGCATATACACATAGAAAACATGAATAAAACGAGCTTAAGCTCCAACACCCGTCATTTTGTGCAGTGATGCCAGCACCACCACTTTCAAATATGATTAACTGATAAACAATTAATCCGACTTCTCCATCTTTCCATTTCGTTGAAATTCTTCACAGTGTTCATAATTCGAGGCGTATTAGCTGCAATTGTGTATTCTTCTAATTTCAGTCTGATTTTGTCAATAGGTTCTCTATACAAAAGCTAGTCATACCCACGTCAATAATTGTGGTGGGTACGATCGACATGTTTGGTACCCTCTTAAGTGATGATAGACCTGGCGATGGTGCCCTCCATGGTCAATTTTGTGGGGTCCAAGGGGTCTCGCGCACTGTCCCACGTAGATACTGGGGAAGTCCTGGCATCTGATAACGTACACAACGTTTCTCTCAGCATCGGTTTTTGGCTTAAACAATGTGTTAGGTAAATTTTTACACGTGGATATATTAATGATGGAGTTGCGACAGTTTCCTGGGCAAAACCATGCACAGTGGGGTGGCAGCCAATTTGAGGGAGACTGGGGGAATTTTCCGTCGAATTGAATTACTAATCGCAGAAATAGGAGAGGACACAAGCCTAACACCATGTTTAGCCAAATGCTGCGAACCGGTTCAAAAATCCCGGGGAGATTCGGTAGTTTGGTCGAGTCCAAAGGTGCTGATAGGACCGCAGTACAAGCAGCGCGAGACGAAGGGGAGGACCTTACCGATTTCTTTATGGACGTGCCTTGCTGGACACCAATTCAGCACGTGCAAAATGTGCTGAATACAAAACCATTTATGCCCTTTTGTCCTCAGGTCTGGAGTAATGATACAATGAACAATTTAATTTGCCCCACAGGATGCCCCAAAGTACAGATGGTGTGTGTGCCGAACCATAGTTGATGGATCATGTGGTTTGCGATGGTTTAATGTAGTGCGAAAGATAAACTTTTTTTTTAAACTGGTCTTTTTGGATACTCAGGTCCAAGCATGGTAAAGATCCGTCTTTATTTTCACTCTCACGCGTGTATCCAAACGAGGGGTGAAATGATGTAAGGTCATGCAACACATGACCAACACCCGAATAGCATTTTAGCCAATCAAAGATGTCATCCACTTACCGTGGCCAAAACCAGATTCTCTACATGTGTGTTGTTAATTCGAACGTCTAAGTGGTTGAGAACAATGTCACACAAAAAGGTTGACATCGAAGCACCGGCTGGCATTCCTTACACTTGGGAAAAGAATTCGTAATCGCGGCGGAGATAACCAGTTTCAAAAATGGTCTGTACCACACTAACCACCTGGCTGGAGGTAAGCATACTTTATGTTAATGTTGTCCCTCTCAGATTCCAGCCTATCACCTAGTAACTGAAGTATGAGTGATCTCTCGATGGAGGTGAAAAAGAATTTTACGTCAAATGAGACGAAAACCCTTCTCCCATCCTTCCCCCTCCACCCCCCGACCCCCGCCCAATCTTGCGAGAGAGCTCCTCTAGACGAGCCCTCACATCAGAGGCATTCTTCACCGTAAACAAACAGTTTGACGCCTTCTTCAGAATGGGCGTCACAAAATTGTTAAGCTCAGAATTCAAGGAAAACTTGGCAACAGTAATCATTCTCAGTGGATAGTTCGGTTTGTGTGTCTTGCATGTAGTGAAAATAAATGGATGTGCCGGAAAATTTACTGTGAGGTGTGCCGGACGCAACACTTTATCAGAAACCAATTTGTTTAGACATCTGCTGATCTTTTTTTTTGAAAATCGTCAATTGGAGAGGTGGGGAGCTTATGGTAACTGCTGTTGTTATCGAGAATGTTTGCCAGTTTACAGTAATCCTGTGCGTCTAACACGACAGTGGCATTTCCCTTATCTGCCTTTAAGACCACAATGGAGGGGTTGTTTTTTATCGAATCCATGGCAGCCACTTCCTGCTGGGTTAATATGTGGTGCTGAAAATGTTCGCGTTTCCTACCCCACATATTAAATTTGGTGTGGATCTCGTGTCGCTGCTCTTCAGCTTGGGGTAGGAGATGTATGCCGGCCTCTATGCTAGAAACAAATGCAGGCCAAGATTTTCGAGAATCAGGGATTCAGGAGTAATTAAGAATTTTAGGTCCCTTTCGACCAGTTGCTTCTCAACATTAGTCAAAGTACACTGCGACTTATTTATCAGCCACGGATTTGAAGCACTGCATTTGTATTTTTCATGGAGTTCAGATTCCGAAACTGGATGTGATCGGTCGTGGGATCGAAGTGAGGCCAGTGGTTGGATCCAGACTGGCGAGTTTGTAAAAGTTCAAATTTACGTTGGTGGCACTTAGTGATGGTGAAAGAATAGATGGCAATCTTATGTTGGAAAACTTTCAAAAGATCAAAAAAATGACTTGGAGAAATTTTATGGGTTAAGCTACGCATGGTCTGGTGTAATTTTTGCGAATGTTGGTTTAAAACCTCCTGGAGGGCCACGCTTTTAGCTTTGTTAAAAAGCTTTTTTTCTGGTCGTGACGACCCGGCAATTTTAAGTTTGACACTTGGTGGGAACAATAAATGCTCAGAACACTTCGTCAAAAACCTGGCATGGTGTCTAAAGTTACAAACCTTTTCAGTTCACCTGTCAGAAAGACGAACCCACTGATTTACGAATGGTGGGTATGTATCTCGCAGCACACGAAACAAACGAAAACGCAAGGAAGACATGGTGCGTGATAAGCCTAACGAATACGTCAGGCTGATGAACTGGAAATCGTTATTTTGTGGGTTGTGCAAACATTAAAATAAAAGTGCTACCTGACTGGCAAGGCCCACAAAGACATAAAATCACGTAAATTTTATATTTCAGCTAATATCTTGGCCTTGTTCACCTAAAACAAATGTTACACGAAATGAAACAACAAACGTTTGTGAAAAAGATGCCACGAGACCAGTGAATACTTACAAAAAATACACAGATAATACATGAAGTGAGGGGTGGCCATTGCTAGGTCTATCATCACTTACGCGGTTACCAAACATGGTGTTTCGTGCCCACCACATTATTGACGTGGGTACGACTAGCATTTTGTATAGAGAACCTATTTGACAAAATCAGACTGAAATTAAAAGAATATATAATTGCAGCTAATAAGCCACGAATTATGAACACTGTGAAGAATTTCAACGAAATGGAAAGATGAAGAAGTTGGTTTAATTGCTTACCTGTTAATCATATTTGAAAGTTGTGGTGCTAGCATCACTGCACAAAATAGTGGGTGGTTTAGCCTATGTTGGAGCTTAGGATCGTTTTATTCATGTTTTATGTGTTTTTTTTGTTTGATTAGCCGCCATGTCTGGGGTTGATTGAACTCGCCTGTTGGAAAGGTGCACCTATTCTACAGGCAGAAAAGGACGATATTCGACGCGCGAACAAGTCGTTCTTTCAGAGGGCCGATTCCATGCATTGCAAATTACTGTTCCCTATCAGAAACCCGAAAAATTCAGCCTAAGTTCATATAAAGTTTGATTCCGATCTCATAAGTGGTTTGCAAGAAATCAAATGAACCGATAGAAAGACAAAGTTTCAAACTCTAGCAATAAACTTACGGCCAAACTTTCTTCTTCGGTAATCACTTTTTCTTATAATGCTTACGGCCAAACTTTCTTCTTCGGTACGGTAATCACTTTTTATTATCATGCCTGCTGTTTTTCCTGCCTAAATTTCCGGCCATCATCAGTCCTATCCCTTACCTTTACCTACTTGTGTTTATTGTCCATCCTTCCTGTATAGACTTGTTTTCACGTAAAAGAAAAGGGGATCAATATATTGACAAAATGAGTTTTTTTTTTATATTTATATAAGAATATAATTTAGCTGGCGTTCCTTGCAGACAACTTTCAACCTTCCATAATTGCCCAGTTGTTAGAAAAGTACAAATTTAGAACGATTACGACTTTTAACGGTGAAAAGGTAAAATAAAAAATTTGAAAACTTGTCTTCAGTAATGGAAGAAATAAATTTACAGGAAATTACAAACTTTCTGCTGTGTGTGACGGGAAACCGGATTTTCAAAATATATTCTTAAAAAAATGTTGAGGCCATACATACAGTAATAAATTATAGTTTCTGATAGCAGCACTACATGACTTTTCAAATTTAAGTATTACCGCAGTGTAGTTGGCTTCTTCGTTTTCACGTAGATACCTTGCCGTGGTTAGTAGCTTATTGGTTGCTTAGTTTCCATGTAGCTGTCTTGCCGTGGTTAGTAGCTTATTGGTTTCTTAGTTTCCATGTAGCTGTCTTGCCGTGGTTAGTAGCTTATTGGTTGCTTAGTTTCCATGTAGCTGTCTTGCCGTGTTTAGTAGCTAATAGGCTTCCTGGACTGGAACTTGACACGAAGGTAATTTAAATGAAAATGTTGCAATAGGTACAGAATCCGAAAAATCTAAAATCCAAACACATGAAATTACGTAGTAAATTTTTAAATGAAATTTCTTTTAGAGTTTAATTCTTGTACAATTGTTGGTGTCGAACTATTACAGATTTTCACGCAATTGATGATAAATCCCCACTGTTATTATTAAGAAAGGAATGTTGGTAAAAAGGCAAAAAAAATTATTATGGTGTTTAGTTTTCTGAATTTGACTTGTGCATAACATTTCTTTACTGTACAAACATCGTCTCCTACATAGGAATAGGTTCTGCTTTAATCGTGTAATGGCCGAAGGACAGTATGTGACATCACATACTCGCAGGCGAATCAAACATGCTCAGCTTCCATCACGTACACAATAACTGGAACGGAAATGGTGTTACTGGGTTCAATCGGTAACGTTTTTGAGTGGGTCATTGGGTCAATGAGCCAGAGATCTTGACCCAATTTAATCCAATGATTCAATGTGACCGGATGACCCAATTTCAACCACAAACCCAATGTAACCCATTGACCCAAAGTGACTCACTTTGACACGCTTGAGCCAAAATGACCTTCTGACCTGTTCCCTTGTTTCTAAAATTCGGAACGAAAAGATACACGGACGGTCAAGCACCAAAAAAAGATTGTTATAAACAATCGTCTCTATTTTCCATGTTAAAAGGTATATTGACTGCCTACAGCAATTACGTATATTAACTGCCACTCCCGGCACATGCAAACCCCCTTTCTTTCAAAAATAAAATAAAAATGAGAACATGTGTTTTTCTGTTCTGTTTCTAAATATCATTTTATATACCTTTCATGCATACCACCTGGTGAATTGCAAGCACGTGGTTGTGTCGTTGAAGTTACTTATTTGACTGGCACACTTACTGTTACATTGGAAGCACAGTATGTATACAGGAGATCCGATTTATACTTGGTTACGTAAATTTCCAATTGCGTACTCTAATCCGTTGAGCAATATTTGTGTGGTTTACTGGTGTAGGACGGTCCCTGTTCAAAGTAGACAATTATTTCAGTCTCACCTTAAAAAAATCGGTGCAACCTTTTTGCTAAT
>JAHWFP010100633.1:0-13887 GCA_023313725.1 Lithobius niger | reverse complement strand
TAAACCATTTTTCGAATCGCTTCCCATCCATTTCGTCATGGTAGTCCCCTGTTCCTTTTTTTGCTGCAAATACAAGCTCAGCACCAGGCACAAAACCATCTTCGTTTACTGCATGTAGTACTATTAAACGACCACCCTTTCCACTCGGTGCCTTTAAACCTGTCGTTAATCCTTCTAAAACCGCTTGCTTGCTACTTTTTACAGTTGAATCTTGCCATACTTTTGATTTGGTGTGGCCAGCATTCACCCAAGTTTCATCCAGAAAATAAATTGTTCGTTTTGAATCTCGATGTTGTCTAATTGCCCGTAGATACCGTCTGCGCCACAACACGATGTCATCCCGTTCAATAAGTAACGAATTTCGGCTGTGTTTGCGAAACACAAAATTTAAATCTTTCAACGTGCCTCTAATGGACGTCATTCCAAAATTTGGTAGGCTATCATCAGCATTCACTGCTTCGCTTACCTTCTTAACTGTGGGAGTTTCGTTGTTCAAAAAAAAATTGTGCACCTTTCTTCGGATTGCTGACTGCGTGAAGTCGTCGTAAATTTTTAGCCACGATTTTTTACCGACGGAGCCAGGACGCCTTTTCCCGGGAGTGGTCAAGCGGCCCGCACTTGAACGGAACTCGGCCTTTATACTGAAGATGGAAGTCTTCGAAATTCCAGTTAATTCTGCTGTTTCAGCTACAATGGTCTTCACGCTTTTAAGTGGATCCTTTTGCCGAAGTTTGCTGTACACATTCAAAACCATCTGCTTCTGAGAGCTTGTCAAAGCCTTTCCTGCAGCCTGACGCTTGAAAAACGTGACCGGAGAGGAAGCAGCCATCTTGATTTTGCTCGATTGGCGGAGAAAAACGCAATATTTTGGGTTTTAATAAACCGCAGTGTATGAGTAATTTGTGTCGCTGTAATCAGGCTTACTAATCCACATTATTCATATGAAAGTTTGTTTTGGGCGATTAGCTATTAATAACTAATGAAATAACGTTTTTACATGCGCACTATTTCTCTTTGGTGCAGGGGTCAAGCATCGCGTGGTAGTGATTTGGCCACCTACCTGTTCGCGTTGGTCCACGCTTGACCCCGATTTTAGTTTAGTTGCCGTTCGGAAACATAGATTACCTGTGTTTTTGCATACACAGTAGACCTCGTCAATTATGGAGGTGGGTTCCACCTGACGGGTTCCCTAGGGTTACGAGCTGGCTCCCCCAAAAGATTTTTTTGCACTTTATTGAAAACATAACGGGAATTTGGATCTTTTTCGAAGGGTGTGGTGGCCTTAAAAAGGGTTGTTTTTTATAGGTGAGTCTTGCTTCTATTTCAGGACATCTGCTTCAAGACATCTGCTTCAGAAGATCTACTTCAGAGTGCCAGCTTCATGACATCTAAATTTCAATGCTTAAGGGGAATGGATTACCCGTCTGGCAACGACAATGGGTCCCAGATGGTGTAATCCTTTTCCAAGTCTTGTCATGTTCCGGTAGTAGCAGTTGGTGAGGACGGATTGGTTTCTCCAGGACGTGGCGTCCATGATGACGGTGATGGCGATGTTGTTGTGGAAAGCTCAAGATGGCGAAATCGCCCTCAGTTCATGCTCTGTTGTTCTGATGGTGATGTCGGGGTGGTCATTGGAGATGTTTTCGTAGGCGTTGTTTATGACAGTTCTTATCTGTGAGGCGATCATCATTGCCGATGTGACGCCAAAGGAGTTGGTTGTGGGCTTTGCAAATTTCAGATTTTCAGTTCTTTTGATTTAGTTACGGAGGGCACAGACTGGGCAGGGAGTCTCTCGGGTTCGACCCCAATGATGTTGTGAGTGCAGGAATGACGACCGGTTTGGCTGGTTCACAGGGTTTTTTGGGTCTTGGCTATGAATGATGATCTTGGTTTCATATGGATGGCTGTGAACTTATCGTGGAAGAAACAGAATGCGGGATCAAGGAGAGAGAGCTTGTACCTCGCTGCATCTTTGTCCAGTGGCGAGAGTTGTGAGAAAGATAGTTTTCCTGGTTAGGTAGTTCAGGTCGCAGTGTTGCAAGGGTTTGTATGGTGGAAGTTTCCCGTTGCTTTGAAGATCTGAGTTGATTGTAGATCTGTAGACTAGAGTTGTAGATCCATTTAATCCTAGGTCGAAAAGGTCGTTGAAGAGTTTCAAGAGATCGGGTATGACTGGATTGATTTCCCTCCCGATACATCCATGAATCCATCTTTTCCAGTGATTATCATAGGTCCTGTTGGAAGTTCTGATGCAAGAGGCTTGAAGATTAATCCTTTATCATGGGAGAACTGGTGTTATTGGTGGAGGCGGATATAGCCTTCGGTTTGGACAACCCGTCTGAGACAAGCTGTCAGAGGCTGGATGTGAAGCTCGTACCTTAACGCATGACGTGATGTTGGGTTGACGTGAATGACGGTCGTCTTGGACTTCAGAACGACGTGTGGTTTGTGGTCCCCATCGAGACAAGCTGTCCGAGACAAGCTGTCTGATTTGGGCTTCGACTGCTTGAGGCTCCCATCATTTGGTGGGTGTTTGTCACGAATGGTGTAACCAATGATGGTTGTCTTGATCTTAGGTTTATGCGAGATTTCAAATTTGTGGATCGTGGTGGAAACAAGCTGTCCGAGACAAGCTGTTCTTGGCTTCAGTTGTTTGAAACTTCCCTCATAACGTGGGTTTGAGTCACAAATGAGGTGAGATGACAACGACCGTCTTGATCTTTAGGTTGATGTGTGATTCGTGGATCATGGTCGAGACAAGCTGTCTCTTTGATTTTTGGCTTCAATTGCTTGAAACTTCACTCATGGCTTGAGACTTGAGAGTAAGTCACGAATGAGATGGGACGACGATCGTTTTGATATTCAGGTAGAAACGTGATTTGTTGGATCACGGCTGGGAGAAGTTGTTCAGGACAAGTAGTCACGTTCTTGTCAAATTCTCTCCTTGTTTTGATGTTCCGTGGCTGTGTTCTGGATTGGGCTGAATTGTCTGAAGTAAATCGGCAGTTACAGTTATGATGAGATAAGAAAGTTATGTGTGGGGTGCCTGTATTGTTCTTCTGCTTGTTTCAAGTAATGGTGACTTAGCTTGGCTTGGCCTGGCTTTGGGGTTTTTTTTGGGTTTTTTTTTTAATGACCCAAAATGATGACGGTAGTCTTTGTCTTCAGGTTGTTGCGTGATTCGTTGATCACGGAGTAGCAGTCAGATTCTTGGCCTCAGTTGCTTGGAGATTCCCTCGTCACGTTGAGTGTGACAATACGAGTGAGATGAAGCGATAATGAGAGCTAGATCTTCAGGATGATGCGTGGTTTTCGGATGATAACTGAGAGGAGCTGTCTTGGGACAAGCTGTCCGATTCTTACTTTAATTGCTTGAAAACTTCACTCAAAACGTGCGAGTGAGTTGTGAATGAGACGAGACGATGGTGGAAAGGGTCTTAAGGTTTATAAGTGATTTTTGGATCACGAATGAGACAAGCTGTTTGGAGGGCGTGTAATTTGATTGTTGGTGTCAGTTGCTTGAGACTTTACTTATAGCGTGAGCGCGAGTCAAGAATGTGACGAGACGACGATGATCGTCTTGATCTTCAGGTGGTTAAGACGAGGTGTCCTCTATAAGCTATCTGATTGTTGGTCTCAATCGTTTGAAACCTTACTTATGACGTGAGTGTAAGTTACAAGCGGGACGAGATGACGACGGACGTCTTGCCCTTAGATTCATGCCTGAGAAGTGGATCATGGTCGAGTTAAGCTGTCGTAGACAAGCTGTCCGATTCTTGGCTTCTGTCCATTGAAACTTCAGTCATAACGCGAGTGGGAGTTCCAAATGAGACGAGGTGATGATGGCCGTCTTGACTTTCAACTTTATGCAGGAGTCGACGAGCATGGTAGATAAGTTGTTCTGGACAAGCGGTTTGATTCTTGGCTTCGATTTGCTTGCTTGCTTGTTTGTTTTCTTCCTTGTTGGTTTGTTTGTTTGCATGTTTGCTTGCTTGTATGTTTGTTTGCTTAGTTGCTTGCTTGCTTGTTTGCTTGCTTGATTTCGTGTTTGTTAGCTTGTTTGCTTGTTAAGAAGCTGCGTGAGTGTTGTCAAAACTGGGGCTGTGAACGTGGCTTGGCTTTAAGTGGCTTGAGCAGAGGTCGGGTGAGAGGGAAAAACATTTGTGTTTACCCTTCATTTGGTTTTTTTTTCATATTCTTTTCTTGACAAAGGTAAAGTTCTTGTTCAAGGGAAAGAGGTTCGAGAAAGCCTTGATTTAAAGCAATCCTTGATGAGAACAGGATTGTGGGCGAGTGGCGGAAGGAGGCTCGAGGTCTTGATGGGAGAGACACAAGCGGTCTGTGCTTGAAAAGGGCGAAGCGGTTAGCCGGAGGGCAGGTGCGTAGGCAAATCCGTTCCGGGCATTGGCAAAGGCGTGGGTCGAAGACGTAGGCGAAGGCGAAGGTGAAGGCGGAGCAGTGTTTTCGAAGGGTTAAGGCCTGGTGTGGTGCGAAGTTGATGGATGAAGATGGCGTAGGTAATTATTGCTGTTAGCTGCCTGAGAGAAGTACGTCCATGGTGGCATACGATCCTATTGTGGATGGCAGATAGATCTTTGAGGTCGTATGCGAAGCGGCAGGAATAACCAAGAAGCGGTCGACGCCGTGTTACGATCATCGAGAGCAGGTCGTCACTGTTGCTTGGTGGGCGTAGGCGAGGGCGAAGCGGTAGCGGGGAGGAGGGTGCGCAAGTCGTGCTGGAAACAGGCTATCGGAAGGTGCAAGCCTTGTGGGCGAAGGCGCAGCCGTCTTGCGTGAAGGAAGCTTGCTTCAGTTTCATTATCTTGTCGATGATCGGGGTTGAGTGGTGATGGTCCGTTGATGTGGAGGCGAGGCTCGAAGTGAGGGCGTAGAGGTTGGCTGCAAAGAAGAGGAGATACGGGTGGGGAGAGTGGCTTGAGCGAAGCTCGAAAATCCGGCGAAGGAGGAGCAGAAGGCGGAGGCGACGGCGAAGCGTCCAAAGCACGTTGGGATCCGGGGCGCAGGGCTTGCTGGTGAAGGCGCACACGAAGGTGTAGCGCTTAGGGCGAAGGGTGCCTTGCTGAAGTTCGTGATCTTGCCATGGATAACACCTGCGAGTGAGAAGAGGGCAAGGTGGGAAGCCTGCGAGGCTAGGCAGATGGCGAGGGCGAAGCACTTCAGAGGCGAAGGCAAAGGCAAAGCACATGTGGAGACAGAGAAGTGAAGCGATCGTCGCAATCGGTTGTAGGAAAAAAAGATGGCAGGCAGGCCGGCCTCGCCTGAATGCTTTTATAAGAGGGGTCGCACATGCGCAGACTGGGCTATGCAGCTGGCCATCTAGCAACGACTTTTCTAACCTCCAGAGAAGTATCCCTCAGGAAAGGAATGCAAATACACAGGTTACAGGTTACAGGTTATGTTTTGGCAAATACCTTTATTGCAAATTACGTACCTCAGGGATTTGAGTGCTTCAGAAGGCATAAAGACAATGAAGGAACACATTGATGCCGGCAGTAGGACTGACAGTGATCCGACTATCAACTGCCAATTTAAAGAATGACGCATCCAACTAGGTGGGTAACAGTTTTCATTACTGCTTTTTTTCCGATAATGTTATGTTATTTGATGTGTTTCAGTGAATGTGTCAAGGTACAGGTGTGTTGTGTGGAAAACTTATAAAGTGTTTGTTAAGTTGACATTTAAGAGAAGCGAAATGAAACTGTTAAGCCGAGTTCTTGCTGACCCCACCACCTATAGGACAAAGCCAGCATATCCTGAAGGTTAGTATTTTGCAGCAGATATTAAGAAACTAAAATTTTAACGGAGCTTAAAATAAGTTTGCTGTCCTAAATTACTTACCTAAACCAATTGCGGGCCATGGACGTCCTATGACGTCCTCAATAATTATCTCTGGGAAACCACGAATGTCATATGACATCCATTTAATTCTCGAAATGGTTTTGTTGTCTATTTTAGATCTAATCTTATAATTTTTAGAAGACTGTGTGTTATTAATCTTACTACAAAAAAATGGGTGGATTTGTTTTCATTAAAACACAACAAATTGCACATAAAAAGGTTCGTTAGACAATTTTTAACAGTTTTATCAAGCAGACGATGTCAGTAGCTTGTACTTATCACCAGGAAATTACGGCCTGGGATAGTTTATTTGTAGACAAATCGTGGCGCGCAAAGGGTTAAGCCGATCGCTCTCCTAGCTTTCGCAGAACCCGGTGGTTTCCCATGTGAAATGTAAAAGTTCGAAGAGATATGATGAGAATGAAGGTCTGCTCGCTATATTACTAGTAGACGAGTGCAGCGCTCCTAGCGTATGATTGGCTAAACTAATCTAAACTAAATTTAAGTTGAAATTTAAGGACTTAAAAATTTGATTTCAGGGACAAAATTATCCAAAATAATGATTTTAGCATATAGTGTATTTTAGGATAGTACAAACTAATTTTAAACTTTGTTAAAATTTTCGTTTATTTGTTCTAGTTTTTGGAGATATTTCAGTAAGCTAGAGGGCACACTTAATTCTTACAAACAGTAAAATGTATTTCATCTGTTTAATGGCACCCATTATTGTGCAAAAGCACTGAATAACCATGGTCCTTGGGTTTTCCTTGCTCCCCTGGGGTGGTTCATTGTATGAACTTACTTATACTAACTTTACATAGCAGATAACGATTACCTTTTCTCTAAAGAGTTTGTTAATTTCTTGCAGGCAGTTGATGTCAGTGGGAATACCAAGTAGACTGCAACCAACTTTGTAAGCTACACAAAAAAAAAATAAAAAATAAATAAAGAAAAAAGCTTCATACAACACGATTGACGAACAGTAATGTGTTTGCTGGAAGGGACATGTGAATCACACGCTTCATAGGGTACGCACATCACACCCCAAAAAAATTCAACCACTTTCTAGGACTTCCAAAATTAATAAATTTATTCGAGGACCTTTATTAATCAACAAACTTACTCAAATAAGATTGCTGAGCTTCAAATAAACCTTCGTTTTACTGGTGAAGAGCCAATACTAAAATTGTCATGTTTTAATCAACAGCGGAAAAAAGCCTATGTATTACGGAGTCTAGCTAAAGTCCCTAGGGGGCCGTAAGATTTATCGTAACTGGCAGTATTCTCCTTCCTCTCGACCATCCTGGTAGAACTGCCACCACTCATTCGCGAATGATACGTAACCTTAACTCTGTTATGATTTAAAACGTGCCCAATTTATTCATGCAGAAGTCAGAATAAAAGAAGTCGATTTCCAACATATGCACATTTATTTATGGCAGATATCACGACAAGTTACAGGTTAACTATTTAACGTTGAAGGTAAACAACTTTCGGTTGGGCGCACAACTTATGGCTGGAACCAGTTAAAAATAGTTTAACTCAATTTTCAGGCATTTTGCGATGAAACAAGTTAAGTTATGATTTTGAACAAAATCAAAAAAATATTATATTAATCCTTCTTCCCTTTACGATTTTGGGTCGGGAAGACAATTAATAAATTATCAAGGTTTTTAGGAACCCGTGGACCTCACACTAGCTTGTCGTCATTCATTGCGTAGGCTAAGAAATGTTGGGCTTAAGAGCTAGAACTAATTCTTTTTAATCTTCTTGGGGACTAAATCCTTTTAGGATCCCTTCCCCCCAAGATCTATTAGCTAAAGTATCTTTAGACTACATTTTAGTTTAAGTACTTTACAAAGCTAAAGCTTACCAAGTCATGGTACTACCGTGACTTCTTCATCTTCAGCTTATCCGCTACTCGGCTTAGCGCGCGCCTAGTCTAGGAAAGGCATAGCGTCCCGCCGATCTGCAGTGGTTTTGGGACCTAGATTACAAATGTCCGTTTCCTTAAATAAGAAATACAGTGCCTTCATGCGGACGTACAGGAGAGCTCATGGCTTCTCATTTGTTGAAAACCTAACTCGCTTTCATAAACTGCATTTCAATTCGACGATTGCCTTGAGGCGTTTGCGCCTAAGGTGATTATTGGCTGGCTTCATGTCGCAGTCATAAATCTCCAGCGATCGACAACTTGACTTCAGGAAAAAAGCGTCGTTCAAACGTCCGCGCTTTCTTCAAGACAGAAAAGAGCATCCAAGCACGCGAGCATCCCATTGGCCGAACTTGCGCCCTGTGATTGGCCAAAAACGGCTCTCTCCGAACTGGTTCCGGTTTTAATGTTGTAGGCACAGCAATGCTAATTTCAAACTGAAATGTGCTGACATTAATTTATTTTTATTTTAAAAATAATAATGCTATGCAATACTACGAGTTAATAGCTATAAACTAAAGCTCAATAATGAAAAACGAAAATTTTAACTAGTGAAAATTAGTTTTTACTTACCTAAAATACTTACCTTCAGTAATATTGCTAAAACCACCTTTTTACGCTATTTACTGCTCGCTTATGAACTAAAAACCCCCTTTTTTATGTTCTCCCTAAGCTTTTCTCCACTACCGCCAGGCGGCGCTGCACGTCCTTACCGACGTCAGCGCCCCCACCAGTCCAACCGCATCACTTTTTCACGGGCACTCCGGTTCAGTGATTGCGGGGAGGCGGGCGGGTCCTTACTGAAGGTAAGTATTTTAGGTAAGTAAAAACTAATTTTCACTAGTTAAAATTTTCGTTTCTTACTTCCTGCAAATACTTACCTTCAGTAATATTGCTGAATTTGTCGGACAGGAGGCGGGAATCACCACCCCAACCAGGAACCCCGGAGAACAAGCTTACTAAACCACACACACTGCCACCAAAACACTAATAAAGAACGAAAAGGCGACCAACCCACCAGGACCAGGTATCCAGCGACGCCAAGCCCTCATAGAGAGGCCCATGGTCCCCAACCAACAGCCGGGTGAGTTAGCCCAACGCCTGGCAGTACCTCATCCTTGAGAACCTAGCTCAGGAACAAGGCACACAAGCCCAGAAAACCGGCCCGCTCCACTAGAATTGCCGTAATGGAGCACAGCTAGAATAACACACTGCAACAAGGCACACCGACGCGGGCTTCACCCCCAGAAAGCCTGGCCAGCCACAACAAGGCTTGCACCACAGATCCGCCCGCCCCAGGCCACTCGGGACCCCCAAGGAAGTACGCACAAACAGGGGCGGGTGGCGCAGGGAGCACGCTGCTACCGCTACGTCCAGCGGCGTCCCGCACCAAGAGTGTAAGAAATGTTCGCGTTACCCCAGCGAAATCCTAAACCTACAATTACCGTATTGTTTCAAAGCAGGTCCAGAAGAAAAACTGAAGTACAACTGTACATGTAATAGCGACATTTCGAAAGGTACAACACTTGACCACGTGGCTTAAAACAAACACGGCATAAACAACAAGACTGCAGCTTGCATCCCTTGCTGCCCGGATCAACACCAAAACGCGAGTGAGCGTTCGCTCCATCCGAAACCGGAAGGTATCTCCCCACTAGGCTAGAGTGCTTGATCAGCCAGATACAATCCTCCAGGCATGCACAATGCATAACCACCGACCAGGCTTCCAAACACCCTTTCCTGAATTGGGGGAAAGCACATTTCAGTGTCAGGCCTTTAACACTACCTTGACATATTAAACAACGACATGAACACTGTAAACCCTCTGCTGGGAAGAACCATTCATAGTTAGGCTATGACAACCAACACACACTCCCATCCGTCTCATGCAAACACAATGCTACAGAAGGTATAACATTACTTATGAGTCACAATTATAGAACGCCGCTGAACATAGCCTATTAAACCGCCCTGGGTTCAGTCATTCCGACAACATGTCTGCACCATTTAGTGCAGACGGCACGTTATATATAAACAGAAAATAGCTTTCGTAGCCAATCCCCCAAAAACATACATTTAATGGCAATGTGCTTTGACCTCAAAAACATACATTTAATGGCAATGTGCTTTGACCTCAAGATGCTCACCTCATACCTAGTAAAGTGGATGGCAGAATGGGAGCCACAGTACAATGAAGGTGTTGTAGCCAACGGTGCCAATACCGAATGTGACATGCACTGTGTAGCCAGGCCAACCTCCTACAGCCGGAAACATTGCAATGAATTCCGCCTCCATTGTACTGAGGCACACCATACCCTGCTTTCACAGCCCCACAAAACAGGCACGCTACCCAAGAGTACAATGTGCCCACCGAAACTACGCCGGTCGACTCTATCGGCTGCCCAAGATGCAGCTACACATGCATACGATTCAGATCCTGTGACACTGGAAAGATCAATAGCATAATGTTTCGTACTGACAGTACATAAGTATCGCAGTATGGTCAACAATAAGCGAATATGAATGGACGTAAAGGCATTGGTATATTGGGACAAGATTATAACACCCAAAGAATATCAGGCCCTGTTCTAGCAGCTCCATACAACAACTTTCTACTAGTGACCTGTATGGGAAATGTACACTTGTCACACCTTCGTCACGCCTCGTTTGAACACCAGTACCTGCAGACATGAACTGGCACACGTACTGGTACACGCACCGTACACGTTTCATCGACGTCATACCTCTCCGTGAGTTGTGAAAAGTAAGATTTGATGAATTACTGTCATGCCATCCATTCTGAGGAAGGCAACACCTAATAGGGTTTTTTTTTTTTTTTTTTTTTTTTTTACTTCGAAAGACGCGAGTTTGAATTTGGATTCAAGCAACGGTACTACATTTGCTCTAAGAGTTTCGTTTCTGGCTAACAAAAGCACAACATCCACATAAAACTGCATCTAAACCAAAATGATAAACACAGGTAAGTTCCAAGAACTGAGAAAATCCCATCATCACTAATGGCTTTTCAAATTCTTCCCATCACAGTCACCCACTTTGGTGAAGACCATATACGGCTGTTCGCAATAGCCACACCGTACCATGGTGAACCTCAGGTTTGAATCCTTTGGGGATTTTCATGAAGGTTTTGCAATCCAACGTACCACACACTGGATATCCAAATCAACATTTGTCCACTTCAGAATGGATACCAATAATACATAAAAGAATCTAACCTAAAACAAAATTCACAACTGGGCTGAATACTCCATCAAAATCCACACCGCTTGCTTGACAAAACCCCTGAGCTACTAGTCGGGAGCGGAAACGTCTAACGCTTCCGTCGGTATTCTTCTACTTTGTATATCCATTTACATCCCCACTTCCATATCTATAGTTACATTATCCTCTATGTACCCCTCTTTTCTTAAAGGACGCAACGTCGTCTCCCATGGACCGTTCCCATTCACACTTGTGAGGAGAGGCAACGGCTTCTGCATAGGTAATTGGCCCAACAATACACACGTATGCCGCAGCATCACTGAAATCAACAGGACTATCCTGCCCATTAGCGGATACAGTTCCGAAATCAGGTGTTCGTCTACCCCTAAAATCGAACATTGGTTCAAACTGACATCCCCGTTCTACACAATATTATTTGACATCATTAACACTGCGGAACATAATTCAATCTGGGGTGTGATAGTACACATCCAACCTACCTACCCTTTGCCCCGTCTGACGGACTACTACTTCCCTACACCAATACGGATAATCTAAAGGAGCCAATATGGGGAGGAGGCTACACTATTACTACGAATGAATGGTCGTGGAGGAACTTCAATGGTTAGTGGGCCCTCAGTCTTATCTTCGACTTCTACCCTAGAATACCATCCGATTCCGACTCTGCACCCGAACTAAGTCCCTTTCCATAGTTAAATGTAGTTGCACGTAGACTGGGTTGGGCACACTCTGAGGCCTATACTGCAAGGACCTCTTCTCCCTTCCCCATAACTTAACCTCATCAACTGTTATGTTTAGTGTCAACGACCAAGTAAGTTTGGGGATTCCACTCTATATCCTACTGTGTCTACCGCATAGCCAATGAATACCCCCTCCCAGCGTTAACGTCAAGGGTATCCCTTCCCGGCTTATGGAAGTGTACAGAACACATTGCACCAGGTCTTCGTAATGTCTGACTGATACACCTCGATCAATCCATAATGTACCAGGGACCCCAAAGCCTAAGTATGAGTGAGGGTACCTATGCTTCAGGTAGGTGAACGTACATACAAATTCTGCCCAAGGTTGCGTGGCAGAGAAGTCTCGTGAAGTATTGCACGTACCCCTTCTAACAACGTGCGGTTTAATCGCCTAGCGATTCCAGCCATAGCTGGTGAGTAGGCATTGGTTCGCTGGTATCTGATACCCAACCTACATAATCACAAAATTCCATACCTCAGTCCGTGCGGACATTTACAAAGTTGAAGCTAAATTGTCTGTCACTTCTGGCACGAAAGTCAACAAACGTTTGAAACGCATCGCTTTCCTTAGCGATGGGAAACACCCATGCATAACGAGAATAATCATCAAGTAAAGCACATATCGGTAAGCACATATCGACAATTACCCAAGGATACCGTGCGATTTGGTCCCCAAACATCCATGTGAAGGAGCTCGAGGGGCTTCTTACTCTGAAAAGCACCAATACCCTTACAACTGGCCCTAGTCGATTTGGTTACGTTGCAGACCTCGCACTGAGGAGAGTTAGGCTTCACTCCTAGTATCCATGTACCACCTTGGAGTTATGTAAATTTAACAGGCCCAATTTACGCTGATGACCGAGCCTCGAGTGCCAGGTTTCCACAGAAACCGACTTATTTGGATTTAACTTCAACATGTACCTTAAAGTCCCCCTTCTGATTCATACTTAAGCCAAGGGAACTCTTACTCGAACCAGATGAACAAGCTACAGTTCCATTCACATGTTTTTTGTTTGACCGTATGAGACAATGCATACACCATACAACTTGTTTGCGATTCGCCAAAAAAAAAAAAATTGGGCATAGTGGCCCCGTGCGACCGCATATAGCGGCCAGACCCCAAAGGGAATCAGAATCACCCCCCCCACTCAACCTAAGGACCCAAGGAAGAGAAGACAGTTGAAGGCAAAAGGAGGGGGGAGAACCCTACTTCAAACCCATAGTACTAACCGTCCAAGTTGCCAAACTCCAGTGAGACCATGTCATGATGCACACCGCAGGAGCCAACGCAGCTGCCATGCCAGGACCAAAGAAATGTAGAGGCAATAACGATTAATGTAAACATACCCTAACATATCATAAACACATAGGCCTATGGGCAAACGCCGAAGGAGACACTCACCATACCGTCGGCGACACATGACGACTGCGCAGCGACACCTGGCGGCTTTTTTTTTTTTTTTTGTTTAATTGGTCCCGCCGCGCCAGTGTCATAGCAGCCACGCTCACCGGAGACATGTGACACCCTCGAAGTGACAACTGGCAACAGAACGGCGACAATGTGTCTCGCTGCGTCAGCGTCATAACAGCTACTTACCCTGGTGACAACTGGCTACAGAACGGCGACGATGTGTCCCGCTGCGTCAGCGTCATACAGCTACTTTCCCTGGCGACAACTGGCTACAGAACGGCGACAATTTGTCCCGCTGCGTCAGCGTCATACACCGACTACACATGGTGACAACTGGCTACAGAACGGCGACAATTTGTCCCGCTGCATCAGCGTCTAGTAGCTACTGAGTGTCGCCAATGGTGCTACACACGTGTTGTCAGTGGAGACAGCGTGGGTCCGGTTAAAAACCGGCTTCAATTTGCACCCCTCGGCTCAACCAGCGTTGCAATTATGTCCAAACGCGGCACTTGCAACTTTTTTTTTTTTTTGCTGGGATAGTCGGACCACGGACAGCGCCTGTGGCCGGCTTTTTACCACTCAGTGTAGGAACCGCACCGCTATTTTCCCCACCGGGAGCGGTCGTCCTATTCATCCTCTCAACACTACTGGTTTTCAACTTACCGCCACTGTCGGCCACTCACCTAACGCCCGCCATCGGATCG
>JAHWFP010100632.1:2867-20180 GCA_023313725.1 Lithobius niger | reverse complement strand
TTAGTAGATGACAACGCAAGCTGCCAATCTTTTGACCAGTTTGACACCGCATCAATGTGTGCATCTAGGTTTAAGATGGATTCATGGTCGGAAAGTGCATTTCCCACCTTGAGGTCATCCGCGAATTTAAGATGTAAATCCACAGTAAGGTCTTCGGCTCGATTAAGGTCATTTAAAAATAATACAAAAAGAAGGGGACCCAAGACCGAACCCTGAGGGACTCCACTAATAACATCACCTGAGGACGAAAATGAATTTTCAACTCGTACCACTTGGGTTCTACCTGTAAGGAACGCCTTAATCCAAGTCAACAATGGGTCACCAATTCCGTAATAGGCCAGTTTAAGCAACAGCTTACTGTGTACCACTGAGTCAAAAGCCCGTTTAACATCAAAATACACAACGTCCGATGGAGCACCATTATCAAGGGCATCAGTCCAACAGTCCAGCGCTACCAACAGTTAGTTGTAAAGTGGCTGACCAACCCGGAAGGAAGCCAAACTGATCAGTCCCAAAAATTTCATTTCGGAAACAGTAATTCATTATCTCCTCACGTAAGAAAGTTTCCATAACTTTACAAGGGATTGCAGTCAATGCAATTGGGCGGTAGTTTTCAGGACAAGATGCATTTCCCTTCTTAAATACAGGAACAATTACAGATTGTTTCCATACGTCCGGAAGGACACCACTCCGGAGGGAATGTTCGAAGATAATTTTTAGGGCTGGCCCAATTTCTCTCGCAATTTGTTTATAGAGAAAAACAGAGAATTTATCTGGGCCAACGGCATGACTTGGTTTGAGTTTCAGCATGGAGTTAATTACCAATGGAACAGTGAAACGGACGTTATTACGAGATTGTATAAGTGTTTCACCTGATGGTCTACGGGGTGAGGACTGAGCAGTGGGAATGTTTCCATCATCCACAGTGCTATACGACATAAAAATGTTATTAAAAATATTAGCTTTTACTTGGTTTTCCGTTTCATATACGTTACCCACAAGTAAAGGTGGTAGTTTACGAACAGTCCCGATTTTTTCCCGATATAAACGAAAGAGGGCAGACAAGTTTCCTTCTGCAATAACACTTTTTTCTTCCCTCGTTTGCCACGCTTCAACCAAGGCAGAATATTGTAGGTGGCAGGTCTGATAATTTGTGATTGCCTGCTGAGACTTGTCAGATTTGAGCCACAGGATTTCACAGGATTTTCCAACATTCACCCGTCTCTGTGCCACTGTGCCTCTAAAACGGTTGAACAGGCTTCAGAAAAAGCTTACGAACGAAAAACGAAAAAGAAATAAAACTCCAGACGAAAGCTAAAAGAAGAAAAAAAGAAAAGCGATAAAGATGAAGAAAAAAGCCAAAGGGGAGAAATGCCATGAAAAATAGCCGATGAGTGAAAAAAACCTGAAAGAAAAAAAGAGCAGAATTGGGGGGGGGGGGGTTATGTTTCACTGTTTTTGTGCCAGTCAGACTGGAAGTTTCCCCGTTTGGACCCCAAACTTTGCACCACTTTTACTACGGCGTTCTTTTTCTAAATGTCTAGGACAAAATTTAGCTGGTTCGTCTATAACAATGCGTTAGTAAGATAAATGCACGGCTCCAATGAATCTAGACACACGCTAGTCTAGTGTGTCGCGCCAAGTTACGTAACAATCATTACAACAAACATCACATCAATTCAATTGTCGAGGTTGTAAACCATTGTAGCGCGACGCTATAGCGTTAGTGTCTAATATCCTGAAGCAGAGTTGGTAACATTTCGGGTACTTGGATAAAAATAATAATGCGATACAAAAGCTTAAATTGTGTTGAAATCAAGAGCAATGACCCACCTGACAAAAATTAACTCGTGTAGGAATACCAGCTAAGTTGCTTTTAATGCAAAATTTGACCCTCAATAACGTTGCAAATGTGTAACTAGCTACTACTAGCCGCTCATCCCCATGTTAATTTCCATTAGGTGATTATTCATCGAAAGCGAGATAACGGCAAGGCTTCCAGCTAGGAAATTGGACGAATAGCTGCAGTACGATACGAACTGCGTACCTTTTATGGTTTGGAGCCTAGGGGTGTAACGGGGATGGCGTGGGATGGCGCGTAAGTACGAAAATATTATTTGGCCATTGTTAGAGTTGTCGGCATCGTCTCTCATTGGACGACCAAGATTCGGGCAATAACAACGTGTATACTGACGTGCGTACCTAGATACACACAAGTGTAGCACGATAAATCTACACAACGTTGCAAAGAAATTGTATGCACGTCCATTTCAAGAAAAATAAACCAACTGCAAAAACAAAGCAAAATACACAAAGCCAAAAACTGGTGAACAGGCCGCGAAGTTAAGAGTGGTTCGGCCCTTCAAAGGAGTGATATCAACACACCAAAACTAACGAAATAAAACAAATTACAACAAAATTAAACCAAACCACAAACCAATAAAGAGGTGACTAAGCTGAGAATGGTTCGGCCTCTAGCAGAAGGTAGTAAGCAAAGTGTTGAAAACCAAGTTCTTGTTGACGTGCCACTTTATTATACATCTGCACGGTAGTGGAGTTGAGTCTAATACACAATTTTAACAAAAGGACTGATATCGTATCAAAAACCAAAACTGGTAAAAGGGGCCGCCAAGTTCCGAATGGTTCGGCCCTTCAAATGAGTGATATCAACACACCAAAACATTCGCCAACTTAATCGCACCAAATAATACTTTGGACGTTAAATAAAAACTGGAACATTGCTACCGAAAGTAGCAATGTTCTAGTTTTCATTTAACCTTCGAACTTGGCGAATGTTTTGGTGTGTTGATATCACTCCTTTGAAGCCAACTTAATCGCACCAAATAATTCTTTGGACGTTAAATGAAAACTTGAACATTGCTACCGAAAGTAGTAATGTTTTAGTTTTCATTTAACCTTCGAACTATTAAGCAGTGCGATTAACTTGGCGAATGCTTTGAAAGGCCGAACCATTCAGAACTTGGGGGCCCCTTTTACCAGTTTTGGTTTTTGATACGATTTAGTTAACAAACAACACTCTTACTATCTTTTTCACCCTTAATTTGGCACAACAACTAATGGCGATTTTTTTTTTAAAGTAGGGACTTAGGCAGTCACGCGATTCGAACCGTCGTTCTGTTGGTTAGGAGGCGAGGACGCTAACCACTAGGCTGTTGCTGCCCGCTTTGCTCAGGGTCCAAGGGGACCCTTCACAAAGCTGGCGATGCGTGTAGGGACGCGTGTTTTTTGCCTGTTTGCAGTACGTATCCCGTAGGATACAACGCCAGATTAAGCGTTAGACAGAAATAAGAAAAAATTCCACTAATACAATTTGTATCGGAATTCATTAACCCAACTGATCTTTTTTTTTTAATTGGATGGAGTGAGTTGAAAGGAGTTATGGAGGAATTTGGTAATGTCGTAAATTTATTTTCTCTATTGACAGCATAGTGGTTCATGGCTTTTTATTGTTCTTTCGCGGAGGGAGGGTGAGAATGCAAATGACCAAACCTTGGAATCCAATTTTAACACTCATATGACTATCTTGTTGCAGTAAACAAATCGGTACAATTCCAGATCTAAAAAAAAACAGTCTTCAGCGAACCTTTAGTCTTCTGAATGTATAAAATTAACTTCGGATTGCTCCAAGCCACTGTGCCCACCGAAGTCCCTTACACCTATTTAATACGTTTTTAGTTCAAAATTGTATTTGTTCTCGTTTTTATCTTCCATCCTACGATTTTGTAGCACTTGTACTTGTACTTGTACTTGTACTTGTACTTGTTGCATGTTTTTCTTGTAGTAATTAAAGACGGAAAGTCAAAGGCTGAACAACAGTTAAATAAATACAGATGCAAACCTATTTACGTTCCCATTTGAACTTATATGTCAGACTGCCTGAACGGCGACACGAAACCACGACCTTTGAAACCAAAGGCCGAGGTCCTACCGCTGGGCCTTACTGACACGGCCAATTTTTCGCCATTTCGGTACGGCTTAGCAGTAGGCCCTCAGCCTTTGGTTTCAAAGATTGTGGGTTCGATTCCAGGCTCTAGCAGTCTGACATACAAGTCCAAAAGGCAACGTAAACAGGTTTGTATCTTTATTTATTTGTTCTTGTAGTTTTAAGTGACTTAAAATTTTAAGTGACCCTTTTCATAATGAGGCCACACTTGGCCCGAAACATTGCTATTTTGTTAATACATGTTTGTTTGCTATGCTCGACTGCACGTGACAGTGCATTCACTGCTGGGTAAGAAATAGACAAAGTTCGACATGATGCTGTTTAAATGGCAGCTTGTCCTAATTCTAACAACGTGTCTTTATTGTTGCATGATAAACTTACTGAGTATTTTGTTTCTTTCTAGGTGTTCTGTGTTTATCTTAATTACACTAGCCTACAGTGATTCAGCTAAACGCCTGTTTTAGTTTTGTTACAACCGAACAGGAACTTGTACCCTTCTACAAGAAAATACATTGGAAACGCAGTTTCTCAGAAAACAATACTCTTCAACCATCAACTACGACTTTTCAAACTATGTTTTCTAATTACGCACATCTGAAAAAATAATCAGTTGTTTAATGACGACCCATCATAGGCCAACGAACCCTACTCTACCTGTATTAGTCAAGTTTAATTAGCATGAAACCAATACGATTAAAATAAGTTATACTGCTACAGGTTGTAGTTCAGAACTATCAAGTCGATGCAAGGAAGCCTTAGTAGTGGTGCATCAGTTTGAGGCAATTAGCATATTTCCTTCGCTTGTAAATGCTTTCATTGCTAAGGATGCTTCACACTACAGTTGCATATCTTGCTGCTCAGGAATTTGTGTAGGTTTTTGGTGTGCTGACAGTGTTGGCACTGAACTATAATATTTGCAGCAAAGGCTATCACGTGTCATAGCTGGTCAACAGAAAAAATGGTGTGAGAGGACTGTAAGTATGGACTTTGTTGAGGTTAAAAACTTTGTCAGACCTACTGTGATAATGAGCCATGTGATAGGTTGCAGTTTTGGATTTAATACAAATGAGACCATAAGATTGCCAAACAATAGCGACTTTGGTAAATCTTTGTTTTGATACACACAATAACGCTTCCATTTTAATATTTTTTTTTTGCTTTTTCAGGAACATTTTGCACCTTCTGCATTGATGTAAAATTTTAATGACGAATTTCATGTCTTTCCATGTGTTACTTACTATTCCTTCTATTATAAAATAAATTGATATGGCGACATGCTTCTTAGAATCTGTTCATCTATGGTTGGGACGTAAGCCACGACATGACGTTAATGAGTGTTGTTTGACAAACTAAAAACTTCGTAGCAATTAAGTCACTAGTGCTTGGAGGATGGTAGACGGTGGAAACTACGGACAGTTTTGTAAGCTGCATTGGTGTCAAAAGGAACGTGTAATTGTTCATGGACGTTTCAATGCCCCGTTTCAAAAGTAGCAAACACAGTGCTTATGCTTTGGTTTTCTTTATTCCACAGGAATCTTCTATTGTAGAAGCCATCCAATAGGGATCGTACCATTACTCGATCATAATATAGCATCCAAGATAGAGCGTGAGCTTTTATTTGTGAAAGTTACGCGGTTAATTCATGTAGTCGAGGCGTGAGTCGGCCACCTTCTGAACAATAAAACGCAACACACAAACAGAACTTCATAAAGAATTTTAAAATGTTGTTCCATGCAATGATTATTTTGTTAGCAAACCCGGCCGTGCGTAGACTTGTAAACATCTGATGCTGGATAAAGTTGAACCTGGTGAGCCAGATTTTATCTTTGGTATATGTATATTGGCAGCAGTAAACCAATTGTAGGCTATATAATCATTGTAATAGAATGTCACTCCATGCTGATATGGTATCCTAGTTTCATTAATAACTAGCAAACATGCATAAACTATTAAACTTGTTTTGGAGACTATGACCCTGATCACTAAGCCGCGAAGGCTCACTTGGCTCGGGGTCCACGGTGCCTCTTATGAAGCTACAGGCGTACCTAATGACTTAATTTTTCCCATCTTGTAGCTTTTACTCATTTGGTTACTCCTGGAGTGAAGAGGTTAATCCGAAAAACAAAAAACATTACTGCTCGACTAGAGCCGGTAGCCCAAATTTGTCCCCGGTAAGCTAGTAAGCATCTCTGTTGGGGTAGTTGTCTTGTCTTTCTTTCTGCTAATTGGTGTGTCCTGTATTCACATAAGGCCAGTTCTGAATATCTGTTTTGTTAACAAGTCAAACAAACAAAAGAGGATTGTAAAAACAGCTTACTCTGAGGTAGCTACCAAGCTTCAACCAGTATGAGTCCTTGAATGACTGAAATGCATTCATGTGGGCATTTATTAGATATGTATGTCAAGAAAACGTTTTTGCTTCGACGTTCCATTTGGAAGAGCGGTTTCCAAAAACACATGATTTTCTGACGGTTATGGGTTGTGTGTTATCATTGACAGCCGATTTACCACAGCATTATGGTTTATATAAAGTGTCCCACCATTCAAATAAAAAAAATAGGCCCTATTTACCATTTTGTGAAGTGCAGTGGGGAATATCTCATATTCAAACTGTGGAGATAATACTCTCCTAAAAGCCAAAGTCACAAACTGTGAAGCATAATTATTGCCGTTTGTCTGTTCTTTGTAGCCATTCACATTTAGCTCAAAATTCGAAATAAATTCTCCTGTTCTAATACTTTTTATGATAAATGAATGTAGTATGGCTTTCCTTGAAGGTGCTGCCCTTTAAGAAAGACAAAAAATGCACTACTGCTATTAGGGGTTTATTAGGACATTTGTCCGTCTTTCAGTCACACAGTTAGTATTCACATCGTCAAGTTCTAATTCAGAATACTCTTCTGCCACCCCTATAATCAAGATTATATATACAAAATAAATCTCGCAGCCTAAAGTATGGGATGCACGGTTACATTACCCACCCCCCTTCTTCCAAAAAATAAAAGAAAGAATAATGCAGATGTGGCACCATCATAAATTTCAAGTGATAAATGTTGCTTGATGTTTGGAAAATTTGTGTTATTAGCACCATGCAGACTCTTGTTTCAGAGAAATTGTAGATTTGTTTTGGAAGAAGAGGGAGCCTTACGTCCTGCACTTTAGGCATTTACTTTTTTTTTTTGCACTAATGTTACTGATTTATGTGTTGTGAGCCTATTTCTTTTTTTCAAGCCAAAAATACAACAAAAGTGATGAAAGCAATTTAATATACTGTTTAGGTTTAAGAGCCACCAATAATGAATGTGGTCAATGTCATTGAGTCCCTATGGTTACACCCACTGAGGAGTCAGTGATGGACCACACGTCACTGAGTCAATTGGGCCGCTGGAGGCTGACGTGTATGTCCATAGGGAATGGGTAGTGGGTAATATTACTGCTGATGTCGTTTGGAGTTAGATCCTCGGTGGATCTGAGCACGTAAGTGGGGTTGGAGGCAGGGTTATCAGAGATTGACAGGCAAAGTTGAAAAGTTCAGAGGTCGGAAGAATAAAGCCGGCGCCCAGATGTCTCTTCCCAGGCCAAGGTCAAGCTGGCTCAGTCTCGTCTGTATTGAATTAATCGATTCTCGCAATTGCCAGGAGATAGTATTCACAAAATCGGTGAAGATGGTGCTGAAAATGGTGGTGCACCAGAGGGACTGGGGAAGAGGATGATGATTGGTGTGGCTTCTTCTGGTAATGATGCAGGGAGCTGATAATAAGCGGGACCTAGCCAGTTACAACGTAGTATGCAGTGGTTGGGACAACAGATTGGGTTGGTACTGTTGACGTGGTTTAACTATGTTTTTTGTGGATTGCCTGTGCCTGGGTAAGTTTGTGATTATTGTCTTTTTAGCTTTACTTTTTGTTAATCGTAATTTACTATACAGCGTGTCCCAAAAGTCCCAGTCCAGCCTGATAACTTTTTAAGGGGTTGAAAGAAACTATTGAAACTCTGGCAATGTATGTTTGGTTAAAGGATCTACCTTTTTGTACAACCGGCATTACGCCTGGGCCCCTTGGAATGAGGGGTAGAGGAAAACCTTACTTGAAAGGTCTTCATTAGGCGAGTAAAGTGCCACAATGATTGCTTCGACACAATGAGCCCACCCAAAATGGCAGCAGGTAAAACATTAGGAATTTCCTCTGCATTCCTATGTGTTACTCAGGCCAAAGACGTCGTAAAGGGGTGTAGGTGGCAGCAAAATACTTCGTTCAACATAGTTAGATTACACCCACGTCATTTTACGAAACTGCTATTTTATGAGAACTATGGCCCTTTGTCTAATATCTAGAACTTTGTGTTGAATCTCCCATAAACTTCGAATTAAAACTTTTCCTGTGCCATGCCTAATCCAGGTTCAGGAATTCCTTACACATTTTATGAAGTACTCGGAGGGTAACCTCCAAGTGTACATATAATGTCATATAATTCTGCATGACCTTATAAACTGTTGTCTTTTTACAGCGTCTATCATCTTCTCTGCTCTCCATACCTACACATCTGTCATCATCCACATCATCTAAAATTACTCACTTTTATTCAAAATTAATGCTCATATGTTTTTGCCTCCAGGTTGGCTTTCCGGTATGACTCAGTTTTGCAACGTTAGTTCGAACGTACGTAAAGGTCGCAAATGCTTTTATTTCATTATTTTTACCACGTATGTGGCGGTTTTGTAACAATCGCTCAAACGTATTTAAATATAGCAAAAGCTACACAGGCGCAGGCTGCTAGAAAATAGAGAGCATGTCCTTTTAAGACTTATCTGAATCCAATTATGGGGAAGCGTAAAATCTCAATTTCATTCTCAACACCATCTTATCACTTCGCTATTATCTTCATCAGAATTTGCTAAGTATCCGTTACTATGCTACATACTTTCTTCAAATATGATTAAGTTTTCTTCAATTTATATTCTTTATTGATGTCCTTGCGACGTAGAGCAAAGCGACTTATCATTCTGTTCTCGTGCCTATCTGTATATTTCTATATGTCCGTGAACCTGTCTGTCTGTATCCACCATAACTTTTGAACCAATTATCCGATTCATTTAAAATGTTCCACATGTTTTCTGTACCCTACTTGAGAATTCAACTTCATATACATATCGCATAACAAAATTAATCTGGCGTCAATAATCAGATAATACCCATTATTCAGAGAACTCAAAATTAATGTACAGCTAATGACTTGTACCATTCAATGACACCTTAGACACAATCTAAAATAAATTCTTTTTTATTTTATACATAACACATGACTGAACACTGAATACAACTATTGGGAAATCTTAATATTTCAATTTCATCGTCACCACTGTCACCATCACTTCCTTCAACATCTTCATCACCGTCTTCACCGGATTTGCTAACTATTGGGTACTTCTTTTGCTATGTTATTTTCTTCAAGATCAAGTTTTCTTTAATTTATGTATTTTTAGTGAAAAGCAGTGTGTAACATGTCCTATTCTTATTTCAAAATGTCACAAAGAGAATATATTTGGAATATTTTAAATGAATTATGAACTGGATAGTGGGTTCAAAAATTATGGTAGATACTGACAGGTCTCGGACATACAGAGAGAGAGAGAAAGAATGTCCGAAACCTGTCAGTATCCAGCATAATTTTTGAACCCACTATCCAATTCATTTAAAATATTCCAGATATATTCTATGCCCTAATTTTGCCTTCAAATTCAAATATCAACGAAAATGGGCAAGGGATTTTGGAGGATTTTTGACTCTCAAATACTCAACCCCTCGCAGCCAAATATGGAACGACTGATCATACTATTTAAAAATATTACTCAGATTAAAAATACGCTTCCTATGTTTTAACGTAATAAATAGTTCGTATATATAGTTCTATGATTACCCCAAAGAATGTGGCAACTCTGCATGCAACAGCATTGAATGACCACGAAACAGGAAAAGGACAGTTTCAAGGCAAGGCTGACTGGACAGAAACTATGTGTCTTGCTCCTGAGTCAATGTCAGTTCATGTGCGTGCCGTAATGTTGAAACATTATAACGTTGCTTTTCTAAAATAAGAATATGGCAATGCTGAATCAACTGGCCTGGACTTTCAAACGAAACTCATCACGATACTCCCACGTCTGCATTTATAAGCTACAAACATTATTCAAAGAAATCAATCAGAAATTAACGTACAACTACAAAATTGACCCATAAAATAACATCTAAACACCATCTAAAACATCATTTAAACACATGAATATATTTCTTTTTTTAATTCAATTTTTATATGTTAACAATTACGACTCATTAAACCTGAATACAAGTAGGCTACGGGGAAAGCAAAATATTTCAATTTCATCGTCACCGCTGTGACTCCCTTCCACATCATGTTCATTATCTTCATCCGAATTTGCTATAATATTCGTTAATTATTTGCGAAATTATTTTCTTCAAACAAGTTTACTTCATTACTAAAGTTAGCAAAGTAGTCTGTCGGTATCTGCCATAAGTTTTGCACCAAGTTCATTTTAATGTTACACGCGTTTATTCAATGCCCTATTTGTTAATTCAAATTCATACCTCAATGAAAAAGATCTAGGGGCGTCGAGGATTTTGAAGCTCAAATATCACAATTAATCAGATATCATTAATTAGCCAAAACTCATTAGGCTATTCACAGAAATCAATCAGAAATGAATGTACAGCTAAAAGAACCAACCCGTAAAACGACACACTAAAGCATGCTTGGCATGTCTTTTGTTGAATGGCTGAAATCCATTACAGGACAAATTCAACCGATACCCTAATTTATTGGGTCTTCATGTTTGTTTTCCTGATTCACGGGTTCTGGGGAAGAATCTTCATTTCATGAGAGGCAATCTGCAAGTAATAGCATGACTTAACATAATGTTAGCATACTAACTACATTTTTTATTTCAAAGTTTCCTGGAATCTATGCTTTCATCATGGCACATCGTGATAAGTTTCAATAAGAGGCATAAGAACAAAGTATAAAAAAATAACACATTTTAAGAGTAAGTAAAAACTGTTAACGATATTGTTACTAACCATTAATAATTACTCACCAATTATTTTGTTGCTAATCATTTCTCAGTCATTATACGTTTGTTGTAAGAGAGAATGTAAGTGAAAAATATGACGAAAATATAAACAAATTGCTTTAAACGTTAAGCTTCGTCTATGCAACTGCACCTTCAAAACTTAGTAAAATAAGCATATGCAGTGGAATTTCAAAGCAAGCGTATGCAATGGTAAATGAAAACAATGAGCGTTGCTTTGCTAAAATAAGAATATGGCAATGCTGAAACAACTAGCCTGGACTTTGAAACGAAACTCACCACGATACTACCATGTCTGCATTAATAAGCTACTAACATTATTCAAAGAAATCAATCAGAAATTAACTCAACAAATACGACTCAAGCAAAATACAACTCAAAATACAACTCAAGCAAATACGGCGATCTAAACATGGAAAAGACAATTTGGATGTGGAGTCAAGTATAAATGACACTTACACCGAGTTCACTTCATGTAACTTAAGTGTTATCAGTGGACTTTTCTAATAAATCAATACCGTAATGGTATTCTAATTCACCAAAAGCTTAATCCTAATAAACCATTTATAGAAAAAGTCCACTCTATTCTTGCAAAGTAGCAAGTTCAAATTTTTAGTTAACATACATATTTTTATTTGTCGTATAACTAAACAATTAATTGTTTGTACCATAACTTACATGAATTTTGATTAATGCAACACTGTCTTCATGTTTTTTTTATCTCCAAAACAAACAGCAATGCACCACCACTCCCTCCAAAGAAAATAACAAAAAGCTATTTCCAAAATGTCCGAAAATATTTTTGGTAAAAAGCTTGACTTACATTTAATACCCTTCTGGAAGCTCTTCATCGAGCCAACTTTGAATCTTAAAAAGAAAAGAGAAAACACAAATGAAATTATTACTGCTGAATGAAGTACCGTGCATTTCTTTTCCTCGAATATGCACGAAAATGGGTTCTAGACCAATATCCAATATCCAATTCTAGGCCAATATCTACCCCCCCCCCCTGCCAATATCACCCAACCAATATCCCCCAGTAGCCAATATCACCCAGCCAATATCCCCCAGTGGCCAATATCCCCCGGCCAATATCCTCCAGCCAATATCCCCATTGCCAATATCCTCCGGGAAAATCTTTATAGCTGAAACTTTGCTTTAAAAAAACATTAACAAAAATAATTTGGTAGCTGAAAAATAGCTTAAAAAACAACAAGGCATTCTTCTTCCTTGCAGAAGCAGGATATTTTCATGTTCATTTCATGTTCATTTCAGCAGGATCATTTCATGTTAGTTCTCAAAATACTCGTCCCAATTACTGCTTAGAACAAACTATCTTACCAGCAGCGCTACTGAAGTCCGTGATCTTGGGATTTGGTTTACCCAAAATCTTAAGTCATCACTCCATTGCCGAAAGGTCTGTGCCCTGGCTTTTCAACGTGCAGCAATAGTAAACAGATGTTTTACCTCAGGAAACAATCATATTAAAGTTTCGGCTTTCAAGGTGTTTGTGCGGCCCATCCTTGAGTATGCTACCCCAGTTTGGTCTCCTTTTCTACTTGGGGATATTGATCTTCTAGAGTCGGTCCAGAGAAAGTTTACGAAGCGATTACATGGCTTCCGTGATTTAAAATATGTAGATCGTCTTGCTAGGACAGGCTTGGAATTACTTGAGCTACGCAGAATTAGGTTTGACTTTCATTTGGAGCAGCAGCTGACTCTTCACGTGGGTTCAAGCCACGAGGGAGACGACGTGGTGGTTGAAACAAAGGCATTCGCTTGTCCTCCAGAAGCTGGGTCATTGATGAAAGCAGCACAAGGCTACAGGAGAGCACTGGGCGGATGTCCGCGGCATTCGTCTTGAAAACTTCTCCCAATTCGTTGGCTTAGCCAAGAATGTTACAAACGATGGTGTTGAAAACGGCAATTGACGTGGAAACTTCAATTGATGTGTTGGCTCTAGCCAAGCATGAGACGAGTAGAGAGGGGGTCGAACGCCGGACCCGTTGAAGGATTCACTCAAAACGTGGGTGTTAGCCACTAGTGAGACGAGCTGCAGTCGAGAACATCATTCATCTTGAGAGCTTCACGCAATTCGTTGACTCCAGCCAAGAATGAGACGAGTGGTCGTGTGAATAACGTCATTCATCTTTAGATTCAATTTGCTTGAAAACTTCACTTATTGCTTGGGTTTTAGTCACGAATGAGACAAGCAGCAGTTAAGGACGCCATTCATCTTCCGAACTTCACTCAATTTGTTGGCTCTAGCCAAGAATGAGACGAGTAGTCGTGTGGATAATGTCATACGTCTTGAAATTCCATTAACGTGAAAACTTCACGCAATGCGTGGGTTTTAACCACGAATGAGACAATCGTAGTGGTTTAGACAACAACATCCGTCTTATGTTTCCTCTCGATACGTGGTTTCAAGCCACGATCGAGACGAGTTGTTGCGGTTGAAAACGCCATTCGTCTTGTAAACGTCACTCCAAATGTTGCTTTTAGCCACGATTGAGACGTGTCGTGATGTGGAGAACATCCTTCATCTTAAATTGTAGTCGATCTGCGGGTGAGACGAGTAGTTGGGACAGCTCCATTCTTCTCTTCCTTTCTTTTTGTGTTCGTTTGATACTTGGGCTTAGGTCTAGTCATGACCGAAACGGGTGGTTGTGTAGACAATAAATTTGGCTTGCTTGTTCACTTGATTGAAGCCTGGCTACGATCGGCGAGATGTAAAGGTTGGAAACGTCTCAAAAACTCCGCTCGAAACGTGGGTTTGACCACCAATGAAACGAGCAGTTGTGTTGAAAAACCAACCATCTTGAATTTTCACTCGATACTTGGGTTTTGTTTCAGCAACTATCGAAACGAGCTGAAGAGTTGAAACGTTTCTTGTCCTGAGAAGCTTCACTCAAAAGCGTAGGTTTCAAGTTCCAAAAGCAGCAGCAATAGTGTTCAGCTTAAGCGGTAGTGCCACATGGTGATAAAATGCGAACGAATGGAGGCAAGAGGTTTAAGGTGAGACAGGCGAGAGACGAGAGAGGTGACTGGCGAGAGACCTGCTGCTGGAAGACAACGGTTTGTCCTTCACCGTTCCAAAACCTGCAGCAGAAGGTGACGTCCGGTTTCCCTTTGCCTGATGGCTAAAGGCATCCCGGGTAATCGAGTATGGACGTGGCCACAAAGTTCCAAGAGGGTCTGTAACAATGAGGGTGGCGAATGCTGGAAGCGACAAAAACTCTTGTGAGTGAGAGCAGCGAGCAAGCAGTGGTGGCAACCCGCAGTGGCAAAATTGTCAGTTTGAGCGAGAGCTGGTATGCGTTTATGATGGCGCTTCACTTAGCAGTTTACGTCTTTGGCGCACGGCGCACTGTAGATCAGCTTCGGTCATTGAAAGATTCAGGCTGGAAGTGTGCGAATGCTGGATGGCCGGAAGCGGAGGGGTGGCGGCAGTGTTTGCAGTTCCATCTGTAGCTTTCGGGATTCCATTGAACGAGACAGGCAAAACGAGAGCACAGCATCGGCGTTAGAGTCGACCACGGACACGGTCGGGCAGAAGAGAACTCTCCGGAACCTCGGGGGGGGGGGGGTTAATGGTGGACATCCTTTTGACAAAACGGTGAGGTTAGAAGATCTTCGGGACGAAAGATGGGAAACGAAGTGGAGTAGAGACACTCTCGAGAAAAAACGATGACCCAATGCATGTGCAAAAGTGCTTTTATATAGGAGGGATGCGCAAGACACATGCACAGTCGGGTTACGATGCCAGCGGCTACAAGACACCGAAAACCTCCAAGGAAACGTATCGTTCTAAGAACTAATGCAAAAACTAACAGGTTATTATGTTTTTCTCCCGGAAGAAATAAATATTTCAAAACTAGTGGGGACTTCGATGTGTGCTTGTGGCTGGTAATAGTTACGAGCCATATCCAGTATTTATACGGTATTGCTGAGGCTCCCCTGGTGTCAGAATTTATCAACTTTAAAATGTCTTGCTCGTGGCTGAGCTGTGAGAGAGCTCAGCCTGGTTGCTGGAGGGTTGCGGGTCTGGTCGAACCCCTGGAAAGGGGGCCTTGCCAAAGTCCCCGCCAGGACTGCCGGCCAGGGTAGCGTGAGAGGCTACCATGCTCCTTCAGCGGCTATGGGATGTATTCTGGCTATTCTGGACTATCTTTCAGCCCCGACGATGATCGGAGGTTTCCCGGGTCGAATCCCCGGGCTGGCACCTCCCTTTACCGGATTTCTTCTTCTCTAAAAAAATCTGGTAATGTTCAAAATTGAGCCGGTTCAGCCATACAAGCATTAATTATTGCTTCGGCTGACATAAGGCGCGTCAAAATTAAAAAAAAAAAAAAAAAAATCAGTGTAATCTTTGAACTATTGGTATTGAGTTGGGTGTGGTTATGCACCTGGAGAAATGAATAGAAAAACGGAATGTTTCAAAATTAAGATGGGTACGATAATTTGGTATTCGAAACAAAATTTCGGTCGAGAAATACCTGGCTTATGTCTTATTTTAGTAAAAGTTGAACAAATGAATGGATTGTATCTTTGAGTTTGAGGTTAAATTTGCGGTTCTGGAGCCACTGAATGAAGTTCATCCACTTTGTTCTTTGTAAGTGGCTGTGCATGTATGATCTGCACAAGGAATTTGATAACTAGTAATTTTAAAATTTGAATTCATTTTGAAGTGGTTTTTGTATAAATATAAATAAATTAAATCTAAGACAAAAAATTGTGGATTTTTTACATTTTTTTCTCTTCATTTTCTTGCTAGTGTTGTTTTTTTCCAAGCAAAATGCTATTTTCCGGGGGAGATTGGCAATAGGGAAATTTTAGTCAGAGTGATACTGACAGTGGAACGTTATTGGGGGGGGGGGGATTGAGGCTTAATGGCGCGTCGACAGCTTGGTCATTAGCGCCAACCTCAGTCACAGTGCAGTGGTCCGGGTTGCCACTGCACCACACATTACAGAGATATTATTCAAACCCCTAATCTAAATCTTGTCATACATCTGTACCTCCTGCAAAAATTGAAAAACACCGGACAGGAGGACAGACTTATCGCCTAATTGACGCGCAATGTCATGCGGAAGATGGAACCGACGACGAACACCATCAAGATGGCGACAATCAACAAGTAAGTGCCGGACCGTAAGTGGCCGTCGACACCAAGAACATTCAGGAGGGTCAACCCCCCGCAAAAGGAAACGTTATTGGCCGGGTGATATTGGCCAGGGGGATATTGACCTGATACCCATATACTTGAGGACAATCGCCTCCATTAACGTGCACGGTACAACCGTGAAGGAAATCGGGCCATAATTTGTAGGGTCAGCAAAATTTCCCTTCTTAAAAACAGGAATGACGTATGCTGCCGCTCCCATGGAGAAAGAGAATATGAGAGCAAGTAAAATATTTATATAAGGGCCAATTTGCTTGTAGAAGTAGGCAGGAAAACCAACTGTTCCAACTGCACGGTTTGGTTTGATGTCTACTATAGCTGAAAGGACATTCTTTACCTTTGTCAGGGTGTCGGAAAGGGTAGAGTTCCCAACCCTGAGAAGTGGAATCAAACTACAAATTCCCATCTTTGCACATTTTCCGTCTTTGTCCTATTTCCCTCGGCGAGTCTTTGTTCATATGAACAGTGCCAATTTTTTTTCTAATTTTGATGTGTAAGTCTTTCGCTACTCATTATATTTGAGCAAGTTGTCTACTATTCTGTTTGCCTTGTAATTTCGACACAATTTAAGTTACAATTCCCGAGCTTTCTGCAGTCATTCGTAACAGGGGGACAAAAGGCCAAAGTTTTTTTCTAGCTGTACGGAGTGGACTACAAAAGTCGACGTCGTGATGTAAAATGGAACTAAAGATGTTCCAGAACTCATGTATATTACAGTCATTGCGTAAACACTCAGTCAAGTAGACCTCGCCAAACCCTGTTTCAACTTTTCAAAATGTATCACCCTTTGACAATTTTGTGTAGCAACAGTTGCAGAGAATGTGATGTGCAGTTTGAAAGTTACTATGCAGTGGGTGCTCAGGCCAAGGTGTTCAGTAACATCATCTGTCATGACTAAATCCAAGGTCCGGTCACATTGAGTTGACTCGGACACCAACTGATGCCCCACCAGGGTCTTTTGGGTTCTTCGAAACCGGTTGATGCCTTGCCGTCGACATCTGCTCAGCCTGCTACTGTTACTGTTCCTGTTCCTGTAACTGTTCCTGTTCCTGTAACTGTTCCTGT
>JAHWFP010100599.1:0-18852 GCA_023313725.1 Lithobius niger | reverse complement strand
TTTTTTTCTCTTAGTCTGGGTCAGACTGGGGAGAAACAATACAAGTGTATATAATTGTAGATGTAGCTTCGTTACGAAGATTGTTGGTGGGTGAGTAGGCTAACATGGTAAAATTGTAAATGTTTTTTTTAAGTACATCTGTGCAGGCCGGATGCTATTTTTTTAAAAGAAATATTGTATAGTTTTAAGTACCATTGAATAAACCAGCTCACCGGAAGTAACCAAAAACCAAACTTACGGTCGGTTAGGAGACTTTAGTATTATGTAGAGGTAGGTCTTCCTTCTCCTAAGCTTACTCTTAGGGGAGGGGGGATGTAACGTGCTTACATGTACGGCAATGCACACGCACGCAGTTAGCCCCTCGTGCGGTGCACCTTGCCGTTAACATGGATGCTACGCGCCGCTAGCTACCATGCACACATGGCAGCTGGCCCGGCGCCAACATCCGGGTAAGCGAGCCAGTCCTATTGTTCTACCAGTCAGGACCGGATCGCGCCAGTTCGCCGTCACGTGGCGTAATGCCTCAGGCAAGAGCCTATTGTTCTGCCCCGGCCCGCTTGGGTATAAAACGGGACAGCTTCGACAGCTCGAGCTAATTGGTGTGTGGTGGTCAGACCTGCAAGTCGAACCACCATACCTGATCAGGGCAGGACAAGGGGATAAACCTTGACCTAGCGCCTAATATGTAATGCTAAGTGTGCAGTCCCCTAGCTGTACAGTAAGAGGTGAATTAGGATTGGGCATTGTGTCTTATGAATAATCGTCCATCTCCTTAGCAAGCACTTACACGTATACAGTATAACAGTATAACGGAAAATCGTCTAACACGAAATTAATATAATGGAAAATCATCTAACAGGAAATTCGTATAATGGATAATCGTCTAACAGGAAATACGTATAATGGAAAATCGTCTAACAGGAAATACGTATAATGGAAAATCGTCTAACAGGAAATTCGTATAATAGAAAATCGTCTAATTTTCCTGCCTCGCTCGCGCTGTCGCTCTCGCTGCGGCTGTACATATAACATCACAAACCGCAGGTATATTATTGCCCAGGTAGACGTTTATCCATTATACGATATTCCGTTTAGATGATTTTCCAGATTTCTTTTATTTATGCAGATATTAGACAATTATCCCATTAGACGATTTTCCAGTTAGACTTTCGTCCGACGTCCCACCGAAACATCGAGTTTTAATGTATGTTGGTTTACTTTCTAGATTTTACTTTGTAACTTACTACAGGTGCTTTTTTAAAGTTTAATTCCTTCCTTGTGCACGTTTGTAAACTTTAGGTCACCACTGAGAAAGACATGCCAGCTGCTAAAATCAATTGGAGCCAGTCGCCAGATCCGGTCCCGTAGCAAAGTGGTCAGAGAGACTGTCCTAGTAAGATGGAAGTCTGGGTTCGAATCCCATTTGGAGCAGTTGTCTTATTCTTTTGTTATCAGATTTGTGAACTTGTATTCTTGCAAGGCCGTTCTATAATGCAGACTAGGCTTTTTTTTTTTTAGATTTTTTCAAAGATGTTTCTAAAACGGTTTGGCCTATCGACACTAGGTAAAAAGCATTGCAGAGCTTTCAAAAATACACTTCGAATGATGTGCTTGGTTGTCAAAATCCGTTAAAATATAAAAAAAGTGGTTGCAAAAAGAGTTAAAGGATAAAGGTGGTTTTACTAATGTTAAAAACTAGTGTTAGTTTGAAGAAAAAAAAACATGTAAGTTACAGGTATTGAACACGGGATCTCCTGCACACTGGCTCTCGACGGTACCCATTAGGCTACGCTGACAGAAATGGCAGCGCAACATACGGAATAGCTAAAACTATAGTTATCTGTTGGGAACTGTGCTCCGCTGTTTTGTAAAGAGTCGTTTCGTTAAGAAGCCAAGAATACTGACTCAAATCGTCTCACAAATATTTAACGGACAAATGTAGCTTAAATTAGTAGAGCTACATGCTACCGAACCACGCCCGACGCTCACCTCTTAAAGAACTGAATTCATCATGTTTTATCAGATTTCTTTACAGGTTTAACGGAAAGGTGATGTTCTTAGCTGAATAAGCTTACATGAACAATATTTCTGACGTTACAAATTATAATATTAAAGAAAGACGAGTGCCGATGTGACTGGCAGTAACTCGAATATTTCATCTAGATGTACCATGCTACTGAAAAGAGGTTGCAGATTGAAGCTTGCTTGGTACACGCGCAATGCTATTTGCCCAAAAATGGCGTCGTACATTTAGCCAGATCCAAGATTTATTGGTATAAAACCACATGAGCGTGACAATTTGTTGAAAGCTTCTTTTGCTAGAATGGGAGAACATGGCCAAGTCCCTATAACAGCCATGCAGTGGCATCCAGGCTAGTGTGAGAGACTACCAGCCTCCTTCAACGACTCTTGGGGCCTACTCTGGACATTACCTTCCCCTCCTTCCCCCTACAGTACTTGGTGATGATGTTTTCCCGGTTCTAATCACTGGGTTTTATCTCTCTTATGGCTGTCGAGAAGAACGGTCTTTTTTGGGGGTAATTTTCGGTCACGCATATAGAATTCTCAATTTGTCAATTTACAACTTTAAACTACTGTTGCTTCCTTCGTAATTTAGGTGGACGACTCCAATTAGGCTTATTTGAAAGGTGGAAATGTTTTATTTTTCTAAAGTATAATTGAAAGGGGCTATCTCTGTTACGCACAGAGCTACACCCGTTTTATTATAGGAGGGTAGCATAGGGCACTATTAGTTTTTTTGCTAATTTTCAATTTTCAGTTGCTATTGTGATGTTTCTAATTTAGGTGGATGACTCCAATTAGGCTTACTCAAAAGGTGGAAATGTCTTATTTTAACAAGGCCAATTAAAAGGACCTAGCTCTGTTAGGAACCGAGCTACGACCGTTTTACTATTACCGTAGAGTACTATTAATGTCAGCAGCTGCCATAACCAGCTTATCTTATACAAGGGCTTCCCTCAGTAAACCCTCTACCTGGTGGAGAAATACATTTGAACCACGGTAAATGCATGTTTTTTTTCCCAAATATTCACAGTAACCTCTTTTATTACGTTATGAAGGATCATACAACAGTATCTGTTGCTCCAATTCTTTTACTATTTCTGGAAATTATCCACGTAATTCTCACTGCTAAATTCGAGGTTCGTTCCAAGTTTTTGTGAGAAAGATCAGTTTTTACTGATACCATTGATCAAGTGACCAAATCGCTTGCCTAGCCATACTTTCCACAGTTTTTTTCCCTTTCACACAAGCCTCAAATCGAGTATCACATATCGGAAACAGATTCTTATCATATACATGAAAAAAAAAAAATTCAAAAATACTAGAATGCTTTATATACAAAACTAGGTTCGATTCACATTTTAGAATTAATTGTACACGGGCTTATTTTGGTTATTAAAAATCAAGAAAATCTGCTGATTGTCTACACTTTCAAGGTTGTTTTGTTTAAATTTGGTGACTTTCATGGACTAGATAAAGCCACAGCTTTGCCGGAAACATACATGGGAAATCATAAAAAAAATTCAAAATAACTCTTCTGTCAAATTTGAAGTTTCTGTTGACTTCTTCAAATGGCTGACAACCATATTTCGTACTCGTTAGTTTTAATCTGGGTTTTAGGAGGGAAAGAAAAGAAAGCTAGCACACTAACTTCACCCTGTCGGAATTTAAGAAATGGTTGGGGTTGAGGGAAAAGAAGCAGCCATTTTACAGAATTGCTTTAACACACTGCGGGGAAAAGACACTGAGCAAAAGTGAGACGCACGGTATGTCGGCGAGGTAGTAAAATCATTGGTTAAATCGCGATGATATACCAAGTTTCAAAATATTCAAATAATATTTAATGGATAAAATAACTCATTGAGCTAGTACTGTTAGTGTGTTACAACTCCATCTGGTCTTCCTATAATCAAAAATTTTTAGGGGTTGGGGAGGAGAATTTGTAACTCTAAAAAGTCCCTATTGAAACTTGTTAGATCCATTCCAATTAGTTCCGTCAGAGTTTTCAGAGGGCGCCACATGTTCCATCTGGTCATTTTTGCTCAATTTTCAGCCCAAATCTAAAGTAAACTAAATAACAACTGAGCTAAACTAAATAATAATTAAATATAAGCTAGTTTCGTTTAGGTTAGTTTAGTTTTAGGCTGAAAACTGAGCAGAAATTCCTACATAAAACTCATGGCGCCCTCTATAAACTCGGATGGAACTAATGGAAATGGATCAAGGACGTTTCAGTATGGGGTCTCAGTCACAAATTCTCCTACGCAACCCTATAAATTCTTGCTATAATTAAACATTTAGACTTTTCTACCATTAAATCTGCAACTGCAGACAACAATAAACATCACCATTGACGTTTTCCTTCACTTCTAATACTTTCGCAGACTAATCCCATCTTTGCTAAAATAGTTTCGCAATCAACATCAACGAGAGGAAAATGTTGTTACGACGGCTGTGCTTTTGTTGTTTTGAAAGTTTTTGTTCATCGGGTATGAAAAAGTTACTTTTGACAGATGTAAAAATTATTGTTTTTTCGGGGGGGGGGCAGGAAGGAGCGTAAAATTTATCAATTGCACTTCTAGAAAAATGTCTAGCTTCGACCCTGACCATATTCCGTCAACCAGTGGTGTGCACAGAGGTAGGGGGGGGGGGGGAGGGGGAACGTTTTTATAAAAAAAAAAGTGGTCATCTTGTTCTGACATCATTCTACTGGTGCGGCGGTGTCTGAGAAAGGACCCAAAAAAAGAGTGGCCTACAAAAGTGGCACAAAAGGGTTAGAAAAATGTGCAAAAAAAAAAACTTACCCGGATAAAATGTCCACTAACACTTTACCCTTTTACTAAAAGTTGTCCTGTGCCCCTCGGGGGGGGGGTCTAAGGTGACGCACGCTACTGCCGGCAACCACAACATTGCACCAATTTTTTTCTTTTGGGCCATCCTCCTTATTTTCCTTTTTCCAGATTCTCCTGCCTTCTGCCCCCCTTTTTTCTCAGCAGTAGTGGCACATCCCTTTGAAAAATTGCGAAGTCAGGATTTCATCTCGGCAAAATAAAAAGAAATAGACTGGGAGGTGGCTCGCACCGTGCCGAGCAGTTTACTTCCTCTTTCTCTCTCCCTCCCTCCCTCCCTCTTCCAACGCCAGAGTCCGATTGTCACTTAGCTGAGCTGAAAACATATTGAGTTGCCTTGTTAGGAGGCGAATCAGGGAAGCGAACGGCGCGCGACGCCCCGGGCCAAATGAAATCGCGCCAATCTCGCGAATTTGCTGTTGGTTGCCCTAATCTGCATGGACATGATGTATTGGAGGAAAGCGACAGAACGCCATGAATGGAAAATGGCTGCTGAACGACCCTCTCTCCCTCGTACACAAAACGGGTCAGAAAGAAGAAGGAGGGAAACGTACACAAAAAAAAAATCGAAGTAACAGAAATGAAAAACAGAAAACTAATCACGAAAGACTGAGACTGCTGTACCTGCAGTACCCTATGATTGTCTGTTTCCCTGGTTTGGATCCCGAGGTTTGCCCCTCTGTAATGCGTGGCACAGTGGCAACCCAGGCCACTGCACTGAAACTGAGGTTGGCACCTTACGGTCGTAAGTTTTCAAAATAATCATAACAACATGAACAATGTGGTACGAAGACAAAATACGAGCAAAAACAGGACACCAACACAAAAATGAAGAAAAACAATAATGTGACTGCCTGTTACCCGTTCTGTGAGTAAGCCATGTAATATCTACAAGTTGAGATACTGTGGCTTATTACATTATCTCACTCTCCTACGAGAAGGTTCAGGTACACAGACAGTTTGTGAGCTCACTCCCCCCGCAAATCCATAGACAGTTTGTGAATCCAGTGCAACCTCTCGCGATAGAGAGGGTGCGATGTTGGGGGTGACGCTTTTGCGGCGACACCTCCGACATATGGTCAAAGCGTGGGGATATCCAGATCAACTAACTGTCGGTGCAAAAACGACGACTTTTGTGCAGATCTGTCTGAACATTTAAAATGTACACAGTTTCCCAGCGAAATGCGTGACGCAGGCGGCTTTGGAAGTACAGTAGGCTGCAACCCTCAAAGAGAATCCAGGGTGGCTTCATTCCCCAGTTTGCTAGCCCCAACGCATGATTGAAAAGTGGAGTTTGTTCCATCGATGTATTTTTTGTAATTTATTTTCGACTGATAAACCTTCAGACACACTGGCTTTGAGTGATCTTTTTAAACTTTTAACGAAATTTTCTGATGCACCATTCTCAGATGTTCTCGGATTACTTCCTAAGAATATCTTATATGGACTGCTACCTGTTGTGTTATGTGATATATTGCGAGCTTGAGTCAAAAAATTTAACAGTGCATTTTCGACTGATAAACCTTCAGACACACTGGCTTTTAGTGATCTTTTTAAACTTTTAACGAGATTTTCTGAGGCACCATTCTCAGATGTTCTCGGATTTCTTCCTAAGAATAGCGTATATGGACCGATACTTGTCATACTATGTGGTATATTGAGAGCTTGAGTCAAAAAATTTAGCAGTGCATTTTCAACTGATAAACTTTCAGACACACTGGCATTTAGTGTTCTTTTAAAACGTTTAACGAAATTTTCTGCAGCACCATTGCTGCTAGAAAAATATGGAATATTTCTAATGTGACTGATGCCACACTCATTCAAGAACTGTTCAAATTCTGCACTTACGAAATTGGGTCCATTATCGGACACCAGTGTTTTAACTAATCCATAAGTGATAATCCATAACTAATGATACTCAAGCCAGTTGTTGATTTCATTTGAAATACAAATGGTTATTTGGAGTGTACATCAAGAATCACTAGGACCATTCAACTACCAAAACAAGGGCTAGCAAAATCTGCATGAATCCTCGACCATCCACTTGCTGGACATTCTCAGACATGTTTTTTGGCCCACAATATCACCGTCCCTGTTTAACTCACGTGCATCTTGAAATGGAGAGGGACAATGGGAAGGAGTTTCCTAACAATGCAGGGATATTGCAATTATAGTGTAATATTCTTCATACTGAAAATTTACTTTCTAATGCGAAACTTCTGAAGAACAATCGAGTTAGTTTCAAATGGTAAAATAAATCAATAAGCTATAAAAAAAATAAAGTTAAGGACTCACTAGGAACTAATCAAACCTTTGCTCACCATCCGTTCAACAATCGACAACACTTTGGAGGTTTAGGGTGCTCCAAGCCGTAGCCATGGCATGACAAAGAGACAGGGACAATTCCAATAGGGAATTCTTAGGATCTTTTGCATGCCATAATCGATGACATGAGGCACCACATGATCCTTCTCTTCCCGAAACTCTTGAGGGTGGCTGAGGTCGATGGCTTGAACCTGGAACCTGTGATGTAAAGTCGTGCTAACCATGGAGCCAATTCGTCCCCCCTATAGACAACAAAATACGCAGTTTACGGTACATCGATTGACATTCTGATTTTTAAAAAATCTGTTTGTCTAGCCCCTATAAGCAGGACACTTCCAAACCTTATACCTTACATTTCGTTGGTTAAAAGGTTAAAATATGCGTACAGGGTCGATAAGAGTACACTAAAAAGCTCCATGCATGATACAAGTAGAACAGCACCTTATATTTCGAAGCAAAAATATGTTGGCTTCATTTTTCGAAGATAAAACTAAAAAAATTAAAAGCACACAAGTCTAAAACACAAGTACTTCACATCATGACTGCCATCTGGGAAAGAAGTTTTTGCTGTCGGAAATGGTGATGACGGAAAGACTACAAGGAGCGGGGTGGGAAAGGTCAAAAGTTCGCGGCTAATTGATTTCGCGCAGTCCTGAGGAGTCGACTTATATAGGAAACAGTCTGGGATAACTGTCTCTACCGCTTTGAGCAAGCCTGGAATCTGAATTTCCGAAGGGTCGGGATCGACTTGTTGATCCAGAGGTATCTGGGAGTCCGAGGCATCAGGTGGACGATGGTATTGGCTTCCAGATTCTGAGCCAGAGGCATCCAAAGGGCGGTGATGAGGAGGTGGTGCAGCTTCAGAAAAAGTTGTCGAAGCAGGGGTTTCGGAGGGACCGGCAGTTACTGGAGGAGAAAGGCGAATTTTCTTAGCAGCAGACTGAACCCCGGTGTCCGTGAAACGGTGAGACCGAGGAGAAGACACCGGTCGCTTATGACTAGAGGACTGAAGAACTACAAGGAGCTGGTTGGGAAAGGTCGAAATAGAGGGGGGGGGGGGGGGGGGAGAGAGTCAAGATTATGCAGGGAAGACACGTTTTTTTTAGTTTTCTTTTTAAAAACTAAAAAAACCCGTCTTCCCTGCATAAATCTTGACTCTTCCGTCCCCACTTTCGACCTTTCCCACCCCCGCTCCTTGTAGTCCTTCCGTCTTATCATCATTTCCGGCAACCACTTCATTCCCATGATGATAGGCTGATGTGAATGCTTGTGCTTTAGCCTTGTGTTTTAAATTTTATTTAAATTTTTATCTTTAAAAAATGAAGCCAACATATTTTTGCTTCAAAATATAAGGTACTGTTTAACTCATATAATGCGTGGAGCTTTTTAATATACTCTTATTAAACCTTAAATTACGCAAAAAGAAAAACTGTGCTGAAAAAAGTAACCTTCTCTGAAAAATTTAAGGTTCTGCAACTGAATGTTCTACTGGGCATGTTCGGTAGCATTTTAGCTGATTCGCCTCTTCATGCACCTCAGTGCAACAAATTGAATGTAACAATTATGTCAAAACAAACTATTTTCTGATTCAAGAATGAACGTTTTCCTTATTTGAACATCTCACTGTTCTAATAGAAATAAATGTATTTTTGATTGTTCGTTTCTGCTCGATCCATCGATCAGTACACGGTGAATCACCTTCAACTTGTAAAGAACGACGGATCATACAGAGGTGAGTAATCTATCACACATTTATTTCTATTAGAACTGTTAGCTCTGTCCATACAAGGAAAACATTCTTTGTTGAACCAGGGTGTGCGTAATTGCACAAATCCTGAGAAAGTAAACATAAATGTAGTATACACATCACATTGTGTGAGTCTTTGTGTAAAGAAACGACAATATTAACTTTCATCTTATTTTTTGTTTATATCTTGATAACCTTCGATTTTCCTTGTTCGGAATTCAAATGCAATATATGCAACGCAACCACATGCAATCCAACTTATAAGAAGGAATATCTTCAACCGAGTACACAGTAAATTGGATGAAAGGAATCCCAGGGTGTAACCTACGCATTGCAGCATTCGGTGGTTGGAGAAAGCTGCTTCCATGTCATCTTGGAAAGTCTTGCCATAAACAGCTGTGAATATATAAGCAATTTATGTGCAATTTAATAAACATAAGACCAGAAATGACGCCTTTCAAAAAGAACGAGAGAATAAAAGCACTAAAAGTTGTCAACATTTAAAAGAGCCAGCATGTATTTTATAGCATAAGCTACAAGTCACAAGTTACACTTAAATGGTTAGCCATTTTAAAGAAAAGCAAGCCGGAGCAGTAAAAGTTAAAAAGTTAAAAAGATAAAAAGTTAAGGCCATTCAGCGTAAAAGCTGAGTCTGGGACGACCTCTCCCTGACAAAGCAGGGAAGAAGTGATTCGTGGAGCGGAGGGGGTGGCTACTTATTTATGTGGGATGGCCCTGGTGGGAAATATTTGCAATTCCAAATTCGTGATGGATTGGTACATATTCCAAAAACTGTTTATTATTTAGGCATCGAATGATTGTGGACTGGTGGTAGAAACCATTTGTATCCTAACACAATGACCATCAGTCCACAATCATTTGCTGCCTAATAATAAACAGTTTTTGGAATATGTACCAATCCTTCACAAATTTGGAATCGCAAATTTTTCCCACTAGGGCCATCCCACATAAGTACCCATCCCAGGGCCATCCACCCCCTCCACCCCAAAAATCACTTGTTCCCAGCTTCGTCTGGGAGAGGTCGTCTCAGACTCAGCCATTACGCTGACTGGGCTTCACTTTTTATCTTGTTTTAACTTTTTAACTTTCACTGTTTCGGGTTGTTTCTTTAAAATGGGAAACCATTGAAGTGCATCTTGTGACTTGTAGCTTATGCTATAAAATACTTTTTTTTTGCTTCACAACGGGATGAACAGTTCCGAAACGTCGCATTTTACTGTATAAATGTGCGCTGGCGGGCTTTTTGCAATGTTGTTTAAAAAAGAAGTAAAGTCATGTCATTTCCTTAGCTCCTCACACAACTATTAGTAAGGCGCAACAAAAAAAAAATCTAAATATCTAAATGATCACTGAAACAATTATTTTGTTGATGCATCATCGCATTCGCGGCTTCCTTTTCCTGATTTTTGCTGTGTAACGATTGACAATAACGGCTACTTTAAAATTATTATGACCATGACCTGCAGTAAACTATGCGGCCCGACCTACAACAAGGTTACTAAGAGGGCAGACAAAATGGCCGCCACGACTGGCCCATCGCATCTTTGTACAGTGAGTCATGACATCTGTTGGCATCAAGTGGTGGTTTTTAAAATAATAATTTTACATTTTGCGTATATTTGCGTGGAAAATTTGTATTGTCTGTAAATGTATTTTTAAATAGTTTTTAAAGTTGTCACTCAGCAGCAGTTAAGCTATTTCTCTGCGCTTGGCAAAAAAAAGAGAGTCTTGCTAGTGTAACCAGAAAGTGTTGCAAGGGAAGGAACGTTGGCATTTTTGTTACTGTCAGTGACGCCCTCAGCTGACAGAAAGTGGCAACAGAGCAAATCAATCGCATCAGTGGCGTTTTAGGCAGTCATAATTTCCAACCCAGCCGCGTATGTTATTTTTCATGCAAGATTCGGCCGGCACTGTATAGTAGAGCCCTGGTAGACACAAGGAAATGTCTGCAGGAAGCTCTTAAGAGCTGCCGACAGCATTACACAAAGAAATGTTGAAGACAGGCCCTCTACCAAACAAGCGGCTACAGTGACTGCCTATAGTCGCACCGGTCTTCTGTACAGTTCCTCCACTTCCAATGTTGAGGCGCACACCTCTGTCATGCACTACAACAGCTACACTAATCTAAAAGCAGTATGTAGCCATCACAATTGCCGGTTAAAAATGTGTTAGCTTTTAGGCCTATTTTACATTTTAGGCGTAATTGTCAGCTTTTAGTCCTAATTTTAATCAGCAGTCTTAATTTTGTAAGTTGCAGCTAACGGATATATGGATTGTATAGTAAGCCTATTCATTTTTACAACACGGTGCACCTACAGGCACACAGTTACAGCATTACAACGTAACGCGCAACATAGCCTATATAGATCAGTGGTAGCAGAGAAGTGACGAGAGAGACGCTGTGGCTCGTAGCAACTTGACGTTGCCATGGTAACATGATTTTAGGCCTAATTTTAAAAATGCAGTTTCAATTTTGTAAGTAGCAGATATAGGCCTAATGGACAATTTGATTCGACGGCATTCCTATTCATTCAAGCAACAATGCGACGAGACTAATTTAAACGAAGCTGAAATCCATTTGTTTTTGTTGAGTGTTATCTTATGATTTTAATTCGACGATCAAGTGTTATTAGTTACGTCGAAGAAGTCTACTAGCTATAAGGAAGATAACGATGTTTTAATTTGCCATGTTTAAATAACTTTTGACACTGAATCTAACGTTGTAAACAGTGGTCGTCTCTCTCTGGTACCAGTGCGAATTTGAAAAAAGCGACGGACGGACGGACGGACAAAGTCGTTGCAATAGTCTTCTTAGCCGGTACGGCTGTACAGAAGACTAAAAATGTAGTAACAACCATGAATACGCTACAAAAAAAAATTAGTGAAAGTGTTATATTGTATGTCTTTCCAACTACCTTCGCAATTCCCTTTTGTGCAAATTCTAACTGGTTAAAAAAAAGATTTCTTGGTAAGGTATTGAACGCAGCATCCATATCGTTTGCCATGTAAATTACGCCATATTTTCAGCTGTATCAATGTGTACTTTCTCAGCCTCCACACGAAATGTGGAGTGTAAGAGAGTTCACAATTTGTGCATTGGTAGTACACAAGCTGTGACGAGAATGTTTACTCTCGGTGCACAGATTGTGTACTGCCAGTACACAACTCGTGTGGAGGCTGAGAAGTACACATTCATGTGTACAATCAGTACACATCGTCTTCAGAGTGTACGTTAACTTATCTGGATTGTTTAGGATTCCAAAGTAGTTTTTAAATATAGTTAGATAACCTTGTAAATTTATTATATTAAATATTCCTAGTTCGTTATATAAAGATCTGGAGTTTTTTTTTTACCATCAGCTGTTTTAAATAGTATTTTAACAATTTTATTCTGAACATTATGTAATCTTTTAATGACATTATTGGTTGCAAACCAAATAATTCTCTTCCGTATCTAATATGTCACCTAAGTAGCTTTCAATGCAAAAATCTGACCCTCAATATCGTTGCAAAAGTGTTACTAGCTACTTCTAGTCCGCTCATCCCCATGTTAATTTCCATAGGGTGATTATCCATCGATACCGAGTTAGCAGGAAGGCTTCCATCTCTGAAATTTGACGAATGGCTGCAGTACGATACGAACTGTATACCTTTTCTGGTTATAGCCTGGGGGTGTAACGGGGACAGAGTGGGATGGCGCGTAAGTACGAAAGTATTATTCTAACCATTGTTAGTATTGTCAGCATCGTTTCTGATTGAACGGCCATATTTCGGATAATGACAACATGTATACTGACGTGCGTATCTAGACACACGCTAGGGTGCCCTCACAAATCTAAAGAACGTTGTCAAAGAAATTATGTCTACGCCCAACTCACAGAAAAAAAAATATCAAAATTTAACTGGTAAAGAGGCCACCAAGTTGAGAATGGATCAGTCTCAATGGATTGGCCTCAAATGAACTAAATTAAAAAAAAAAAAATTAAAACAAAACCAAAAACTAATAAAGAGGAGACAAAGTTGAGAATGGTTCGGCCTCTCAAATGAGTGATAGGAAGTAAAAATATTAGAAAAATTACCACTCAAGCTACTGTTGATGTGGCACTTTACTACACCTCTGCAGGCTAGTTGAGTTGAGTTTAATACAAAATTAAAAAAAAAAGAAGTGATATCATTTCTTTAAAAAAAAATGTTTTTAAACCAAAACTGGTAAAAGGGACATCCCAGTTCCGAATGGTTCGGTCCTTCAAAGGAGTGATATCAACACACCAAAACATTTGCCAAGTTATTCGCCAAGTTAATCGCCAAGTTAATAGTTTGGATGTTAAATGAAAACTTGAACATTGCTGCCGAAAGTAGCAATGTTCTACTTGTCATTTACCCTTCGAACTATTAGTCGGTGCGATCAACTTGACGAATGTTTTGTGTGTTGATATCACTCCTTTGAAGGGCCAAACCATTCGGAACTTGGCGGTCCCTTTTACCAATTTTGGTTTTTGATATGAACGATTACTACTCGGTTCATGCCGTCTTTACGCCAACAATGTATTCTGGTGTCTCTGTGACCTATTGTTGATTAGATTGAAATTCCCAATAGTAATTAACACTGGCGATAGCCAGTGTTAGTAAGGGTCGACCTAGGACCTCTGTGTTAAACTCTCAACTTTGAGAACTTATATGTCCGTCAAAAGTAAACACATTTAAACCAAATTTGGAATCAAGCCTTGACTAGTAAAGGCCTGTCTGCAGTCCAAAAATTGTAAAATTCGGTCCAGCCAAACCCGAGATGCAGACAGGGGCCAAATAGACAACTTCTTGTTCTGCTTGTTGTTGTTGTTGTTCTGGGGATACTTTCGTCTGTCCTCTCTACAGGTCAAACCATTTATCCTATAAAGCTGGTTCTTAGCTCATTTTACAGGTATTGCTCTGTAGATGTGCCCTTTTCATAAGGCCTTTTCTAATTGGTCAAGTGGTTCAGGGGCTATGGAGCACTAAACCACCAGATTGATTGTTTTACATTGTTTTAAACATTGTGATTATGCAACAATACCAATTAGCAAACGCCACCTGCGAGACATAGACTGAAGATTAAAGGATTTGTTTCTATTGTTACCATTGGCGATAACCAGATTAGTAAGGGTCAGCCTAGGGTCTCTTGTGTTAAACTATCAGCTTTGACCGTCAACTGCACTGTTTTACAGTTTAGCTGCAATTCTAAAAGTAACACGAATTAATAAACAAAAACGGAACGTTAAATGTTTAGAGTAAGGATCTAAAAGTCAAAACCTAGAAGGAACACGGACAAGCTTTGACAGTCAGGGTCTAGGTGTAGAATTTTGTCAGTAAGAGGCTGGAAAGCTTTAGACCCTTGTGATGTCCTAGGCGGGGACACACCTTAGCCCAGCGTGGGCACCAATGGTAATAATCACACGGACTACCAGAGTGTAGGCTACAGCTGATAAGACAGCGAACTTCCTGTTTACTGCTCCTTAAATACAAGGAAGTCAAAAAAAAATAATCTAAGCCTAGCTGGAAATAAAATCATGATTACGAAGGCAAGATGTATTTTTTAGTGCACTACCTATTTTTAAAGAAAGATACATAATTTTTCGCTTTCGAGGAAAAACTAAACACTATTTTTGAAAGCTGTTTTACAAAAATAAAGAACTGAAGATGTACATGATTAAGCAAAAAATTAAACATTAATAAACTGGCTGAAAACTTGCCAGTTTTAAATTTCTGTTTTGGTTTCTAGAGCAATTTTACAATAAATTTTAATGTTGTTTTAATTTTCATAGCCTTTTTTGGTTAATTTTCTTTTTGCAGCAACCATTTCTGCAGCTGAAACGCTACAGCGTTGCTGTGGACAAACATCTGGATTAGGCTTCACCGGAGTGTGAATTGCGGCTCCAAGCAATTTTTTGTTCCGATGTCGGAAGTGTTTAGGTACATGAAAAGACAAAAAGATACAAAAAAGATAAAATCGTGAAATCAATTTTTCACACGAACAACAAAATACACTTACATTTTTACCTAATTTTAAAGGTGGACATTTTTAAAATTAACAGAGCCAATTCTCTGCACGAACAACTAGGGGACAAAACGTTTTAGCGTTACTCGCTACAGTTTAAAAAGAACTATCATTTAATTCACATATAACGGATTACAACAAAAAAAAACGAAGAAGTTGTAGCCAAATGGTAATTTTACAAAAAACTACAAATTGAGCTTGTCTGGAGCTCTACGCAGTCTCTTTGAACGATGAGCATTTTGAAGCTGCGCTGCAATGTCAACCTGTGTTGGTGAAAGCACAACTTTGCGTTTATTGGGATTCGGTTTCGCTTTTTTGTTAGCATGACCTGGCTTCGGTGGTGATTGCTTAGTGGACGGTGACGTAATAATCGATGGAGATTGCGACCTTTCTGGCTTAGAATTTCCTTCAAGAGGGGCGCTGGTAGTAGCCAAAGGTGATTGGTTATTTACGTTAGCAGACTCATCCACTTCGTGTGTGTGGGGTAATTTCGCTGGAGATTTCCTGCCACCTGGTGACTTGCGATGTAAATTCTCAGGTGATTTTTCAAGCTGTTGGATTGGTGGAATTTTTCCCTCAGTAACGGAAATTGACTTTCTGGATTGGCCGAGAGATCGACGCTCAGGAACTACGTCAGCGAAACTTGGCTTTTCACGTTGTTTGCCGCCAAAAGACATGCGTTTGAAATTTGAGTGATGTTGCTCATTATTATTCACGAAAGAATTACTGCTTTTCGCCGTCGAAACAAGTGCGTTTGGAGGCTGTTCTGGATAATCATTTTCCGCGGTATGTAACCTTAGCTGTTCGCGATGTTTGCGAATCGTATTACCGTTAGTATCAACGATAGTATAGGACTGATTTTCACATTTTTGGTTAACCATACCGACTGACCATAGCCTGTCATTTGTTGTTGAAAAGTCACGATACCAAACCTTTTCACCTATTTGATACGTTTTCAACTCACGATGGTGGGTGCTCTGTACTTGTTTTAATTGTTTACGGCGTACGGCTGCAATAGGGTCAGGGAACAATAAATCCAGCCGAGACTTTAATTCTCGGTTAAAATATAATTTTCCGGGTGTTGCTTGCGTGGTAGCGGAGATAGTGATTCGTGCTGATAACAAGTAGGAATTTATACTCTCTTGAATAGTAGACCCCTGTCGCCGCGCGGCCTTGTAGACTCTCTTGAAATTACGGACGTATACCTCAGCCAAACCGTTGGTCCAAGGCGCAAAACTTGGCCCGGTCATGTGCCTAATTCCGTTGGATTTTAACCAACTTTGGAATTCTGCTGACAAAAATTGGGCAGCATTGTCCGTAACTAAGCTGTCCATTAAACCATATAAAGCTATATGATTGTTTAAAACGTCAATGACACGTGCGGACGTTGTTGACTTCATTTTATGCACAAAAGGAATTTTTGAATGTGCGTCTACAAGAATGAAAAACATGTAATTGTCCATCGGGCCCAAAAAATCAGCGTGTAAGCGATTGTTGGGTTTTAGTGGATATTCCCACGTATGCTTAGGACCTGACGTTTGAGTATCTTTATACTCTTGACAATTTTGGCATGATTTGACTTTATTTTCAATGTCAGAGTCAATCTTAGGCCACCAGACTTTTTGTCTAGCTAAACTTTTCAATTTAACTATGCCTAAGTGAGCACTGTGTAGATCTTTCAAGATTTGTCTCCGCAAGGCCGTCGGCACCAGGACTCTAAACCCCCAAAATAAGGTTTCGTTTTCGACAGAGATTTCAGCACGACGTGTGAAGTACGGTAACAGATCGGGAATTTCGCATTTGTCAGGCCAACCATGGTTCACATAACGATAAACTTTTGAAAGGATTTTATCACGTTTACTTTCAAGAACGAGTGTCTCGTTTAAAACTGGAAGATTAGAAATAGTTTCTAAAGCAAGAATATTGTACTGCTCTTCTGCTTTCTCGAATTCCTCGGTATTTGGGAGGGGAAGGCGCGATAAAGCGTCTGCCGTCAAATTAAGTTTACCGGGAATGTGTTCGAATTCGTAATCGTAAGCATTAAGCATCACTGCCCAACGCTGAACCCTGGCGGCTGCCATCTGCGGTATTCCTTTTTTAGGGCCAAAAATCCAAACTAAAGCCTTCTGATCAGACTGCAGTATGAATCGCTGACCATAAACGTATTCATGAAACCGTTTCACTCCCCAAGCCACGCTGAGCGCTTCCCGGTCAAAATGCGAGTAGCCTCTTTCCGCTTGAGTGAGTTTACGTGAAGCGAAAGCTATCGGCCGTGATTCACCGTTTTTCATGACATGCATCAGGCACGAGCCTATTCCGTAGGGTGAGCCGTCACAAACGAGTTTGAGCTTTAATTTCGGATCGTAATGAACCAGAACTTTTGATTTAAGAAATAATTCTTTTACTTTACTCACGGCTCGGTCGCATTCTGCCCCCCAAACCCACTTCACACTTGGGCTTAACAAACGTGTTACTGGTGACAGAATATGAGCGAGATTTGGTAGATATTTTGAGTAATGGTTTACAAAACCCAGAAAGCTCTGTAGCTCTTGAATACATGTTGGGTTAGGAGCGTTTGTGACTGCTTCGATAACCTCAGGGAGTGTATGCAAGCCTTCTGCATTTATCATGTGGCCTAAATATTTTAATTCAGGCCGCGACAGTTTGCACTTCTCGATCCTAAGTTTGGCTCCTGCATCTTGTAAAGCATTTAACAGTTTATTTAACGATTCGTCATGCTCACCCCCCTTCCCGCTCACCAGGATGTCATCATAAAACGGGAGACATTTGGGGATTTTACTGGTGACTTGAGTCATTACCCTCTGGAAAATTCCAGGACTGGACGCCAGGCCCAGGGGTACACGAAGCCATCTAAACAAACCCAGGGGTGTATTTATTGTCAAAGCTTCTTGTGACTCTTTGTCGAGTTCAATTTGCAGAAATGCATCCTTAAGATCGATAAGGGAAAAAGTGTCACTGCCTGCTAATTCACTGAATAATTCTGCGGCCGTGGGAACTGGATAGTGGTCGACTTCGAGTTGAGGGTTCATGGTGGTTTTATAATCACCAATCACTCGGATTTGACCATCCGCTTTGTGAACTATGACGATCGGCGTAGACCACTGAGAAGTTTCCACAGGCTCTAGAATTCCAAGGCCAACCAATCTACGAATTTCTTGGTTAACCTTTTCTTTGAGTTTCACTTTCGTTTGTAGGTCGTAAAAAGGATGGAAATTAACTCGAAAAATAGAAAGCCAATCCTTTCCCATTAATGCAGGTTTATATAATTTTGAAACTAAAGCATCCAAATGTTCGATTTGACCTTGAACTTCAACCTTCAGACTTACAGTGTAAATCGTGTTCTCAATTCCGTCAGTGTATGAGTGTATCGAGTACGGACTGAGTTTTAAAGGACAGTCCGCAAAATATTTTTGATGCCACTCAATAGGGATAATGGATGCATCTGCCCCGGAATCAAGTTCCATTTCTAGCTTGACACCATTTAGGCAGACTGGCATTTTCCATTTATGGATTTTCATAGAATTAACTACTATTATTTTGTTGGTTTGTAGGGGAATTGAAATCTGGTCCGCAGCCTGACTCAGTCCAAGAGTATTATTTTTCAGTACAAGATAGTCGTTGTCTGAATCGTTATCAGACCCGGAACCAGACTCTGAATTTTCGGCTTCAACATCCTGGCCTTCTTCACTATCACTTTCGCTATCGCGTTCGAGTTTGTTGACGCGTTTTTTGTAGCTATGCTTTTGTTTTGTGTTCGGCCTAGCCTTAAAATTTGTGCTAGAACTTGCTTTAGGGTGGTCGAGTGATTTTAAAGTTCTATTCGAATGACTAGCTTT
>JAHWFP010100598.1:5771-16227 GCA_023313725.1 Lithobius niger | reverse complement strand
CGATCAGCATTTCAAGAGACAATTCAAAAAAATATTGTGAAAGGTTATATAGCTCTAATACTGTTGGAGCTATCTTTGTTTTTTTTTTTACTGCTTCCTGGGCCCAGGTTTAAATCGGAAAATTGGTACGTCCAAACAGTAGAAAAAATCCGGAAAAGCACGATATTTTGACAGAATCTGAAACAATGTTGTAGAATGGGATATGGATATACGCCTTGCTTAACCAGGTTTCGTTAAAGGTACATTCCACCTTCCTTATAACAGCCACGCGCAGGTCGTCACCCATGCATGTTACCATCGCACTGCTTCACGAGTCTCGGCGTAGTAATACAAGGCCAACTAAGATAGTAGCTGCGTTCTTCGCAGCGTGGAATGCAGCTACCATCTCAGTTAGCCTTGGGCGTAGTAGACGAAACAGCATGAACTCAAAAATTGTGTCTTCGCAAACTGGAAAGATTTTCGTATTTTAACATCACAATTTATAACTTTTTAGGCTAGTATCTTATAATTTTTCTTCGGCTCTCTATTGGCATAAATAATTTTAAGTTTTACCGCATTAGTCTTTTAGATTTTTGATTTCATGGTAATTATCAGCAAATGATTATAAATTATACATGATTATAAATAACATGAAACGTCATGGTTATTGTAAGCGCACAAAGGATCATGTAATCACAGGATGTGATGTTTCTAATCGTCGGGAGAAAATTTCTATTTCCTGTAAATTAAATTGCATTCAGTTCCTAAGTGCTCTTTATGTCTTGAGGTTTTTCGCTCTCCTGATCCGCCCAGTGCGCAACCCCACTGCGCATGCGTCACCATGCGCAGGCCTCCTATAAAAGCAGATCGCTCGCCCATGGCGGCCATCTCTTTTCCTCAAGCTCTCGTCGCAGACGTCGCCTGGAAAGAAACTCTCCTCCCGTTCGCCGTTCGTCTCCACAGCCCGTTCGCCGCCTGTAGCCTGTTCGTCGTTCCGATGTCCTATGCCAGAATCCGACGCCGTCTGCTGCCGCTCGTCGTGTGCTGCCTGTTCGCCCTTCGACTGCCCGTTCTTCGTTCGTCGTTCGCCGTTCGCAGCCCATTCGTCGTTCTCACGTCTTGGCCTGAGTATTAACGTCCTGCTGCCGCCCATCGTTTTCCAGCCGCTAATCTTTCAACGCTTCATTCTCATTCTCCGTTCGTCATTCACGCAGCCTGTTCGTCGTTCGTCATTCACAGCCCGTTCGTCGTTCGTCATTACACAGCCCGTTCTTTGTTCGTCGTTCGTCGTTCACCGTTCGTCATTGACAACCCGGTCGTCATTAACAGCCCGTCCGTCGTTCATCATTCGCAGCCCGTTCGTCGCTCGCCGTTCCCGTTCATTGCTCGTTTGTCGCTGCCATTCCCGTTCGTTACGTGATCTTTCGCCGACACATCATGGATTCTTCACCGTCAAGTCCACCACCTGACCACAGCATCGTAACTTTGACGTCTCCAACCCGACCCACGGCCTCTTTCTTTAACCTAAGACCATTCGGTTTCACCGTTGCCCTGCGCCCAGCAGCCACCGTCTACCTCGGCATCTCTCGCTCTACAGCAGCATGATGACCCGCCCCTTGATTTATCATTGGCCTCACATCCTGAACCCGAGACGGAACACTTGTCCACGCAAGAAATTCACCGTCTCATGGACCGCTCCGTCAAGGAATTTTCTTACAAGAACCGCTTCTCGACGGAGAAGCCCCCTTCAAAGGCCACTTCATACGTCCAAGACTGGATTGCATCCTCCGACACCGATGCTCGCAAACGGAAGCAGCCCTGCGCCCATACATCTTCAAAGAAACACCGCCCCAACATTTCTGCAGCGGACCTTCAGCACCTCCTTTCCCGTATCCTCAACACGGAAGATGATCTAGACTCAACTTCTGCTTTAGGCCGGCAAGCTCCGCATCGAGTCAACTTCGCTCAGCCCCCGCTCGACTCTTACGAAGATTCCCTTCAAGCGGACGATGATTCAACTGCCATCCCCTTGTTTGACCTTCTCAAAGCGGTGGAAGCCATTATCCCTGATGACTATCTCTACAAACCGGACTCTTCCGCTCCTAAACCCAAGAACAGGGGCCTTTCAACGGGTTTCGGCTATGGCCTTCGGGACAAAAATAATCGTGAAAAAGCTAAGATCGGACAATCCACTGCCCTACTCACGACACTCCTCAGGATTGGGGGATCCCTCCTCGGGAATGGTCAACCCCTTGAACTCGACCAGGATCCGCCGCCCCCTCGCCCAGGCCGTGAATCCTGGTTCTTCAGAGCGACTGGCGACGGCGCGGCCAACCCTCGCCTATTTGAAACCTACCAACAATCTGAGTTTCTGCAACTGAAGCAAAAATGGACTTCGGCACTGCCCTCTACATCTCCCGTCGTACCGAAGTGCCTACTGCCGTGCTCCGTGAGAATGACAAAATACTCCGTCTGGGCCTCCGCGCCAACTCTCAAGCCGACGTTCTCGCCACGGCTATCAACGCCCTCTGCGAAAGGCTCCCCCGTGAAACTAGCCAAAAGAACGTCAAATATCTCCATTTCCTTATATCCGAACGTTTTAAGAAGATGTTCTTCGCCTCATATCACTCCTTCAACTGGTTCACCAAAGCTCTGTTCAACTCGACCCTTCTGCTCAGGGACATTGCCTTAGGCACTACATCCAACTTGAATGCATCCACCAAACACATCCTCCGCAACAAACCCCTTCATGAGATGGACACACTCTTCAGAGGCCGCATCTACTCCTGCCCCTCATTTGGACATCGCCCGCAAACCTATGAAACTGTTCAAACCATCGAACAACCAGCCCTTTCGAAAATCCTTCCGAGGCCACACTTCTCATTCTAAACCACCGCCTCCTCCACCGTCAGATGACCAATCGTTTCATGACAAGAGGAAACCGTCTCCCCGTCAGAATCAGTCCTTTCGAGGGAACGCCCACAACAACTCACGCAACAACAACAAATTTAGAAGGAGCTCCACCCCCGACAACCGCAGCAAGTACTCCTCCGCTCCCAGTCGGAAATCCTTTCACCGCAAGTGACTATGCCCACACACTCCCTGTAGGCCGCCAAATCAGTCACTTCACATCGGCATGGCATCACATCACAACCGACAAAGTCGTCTTATCAATCGTATGCCATGGCTTTCAACCGTCCTTCAACTCAAATCCTCCGATGACACTCACCCCTCCTTGGGAACTCGCAACCAAGGCTTCACCCGCTCTCTCCAAAGAGGTAGCAGCCCTTCTAGCCAAAAACGCAATCCGCCTCTGTCCCGACCATTCCAAGCCTGGCTTCTACAGCTCCATCTTCCTAAGACCAAAGAAGTCCGGTGGAGAGGGAATGATTTTCAATCTAAAACTGCTGAATCGCTACATGAACAACGAACACTTCAAAGTGGAGACCCTTCAATCCATTCATCTCTCCCTAAAACCCCTGGAATGGACGATCTCGATCGACCTCGAAGACGCATATCTCCACATTCCTCTTCACAAGAAGTTCCTCCACTACTTTCGTTTCATCTACCAGGGGAAAATGTACGAATTCCTAACTCTCCCATTCGGTCTCAATGCTGCTCCACGCATCTTTACTCTCGTCATGAAGCCTATTCTAAGCCACCTTCACCGTCGCCAGGTAGGAGCCAACGCCTTCCTCGACGACTGGCTCCTGAACAACATCTGTCCCCGCCAACTTCGGCAAGACACCTTCTTCACCATCCGGTTTCTTCACAACCTTGGCCTCGGAGTCAACTGGGAGAAATCACGACTCCAACCTGCACAAACCTTCATCTTCCTCGGTGTGGATTTCAACCTTCGGAACGTTACCGTCACGCCATCAGCGGAAAGGAAAACCGACCTACTAGACCACTGCCTCTCCTTTTCCCGGTCCACAAATCACTCACTGACATCCCTGAATTCCTTCATAGGCAAAATAGATTCAGTGGCAGACCTTCTCCCTTACGGTAGTTGGATGACTCGACCGCTCCACCATTTCCGCATCGATCATTGGAGCAACCATCTTCCATCATCCAAGTCGTCAAAACCATCCGATCCCCACTTCCCATGGAAATGCCTTCACTGGTGGATGAACACCACAATCTAACCAAGACTATGCCTCTTTACGAACCTCCTCCAGATCTCCTACTACTAACCGACGCATCTCTAACAGGATGGGGTGCTCACATAATGAGCAACGAAGTGAACGGGACCTGGCCTCCCAACACAACCGAACACATCAACGTTCTCGAACTGAAGGCAATCTACAATGCTCTTCATTATTTTCGTCACCTGGTAACAGGCAAGATCGTTCAAATCCAAGCAGACAACACTACTGCAGTCGCCTACATACGGAAAGAAGGAGGAACACGTTCCCGGACCCTTCATCAGATCACCTCCGAAATTTTCAACCTATGCCTGAAACTCAATACAACTCTCCAACCGCTCCACATCCCAGGCAACCGCAACGTAATAACGGACACACTATCCCGGAAGAAACCACCATCAGGAGAATGGTCCCTCAAGACATCAATTTGCGAATCTCTCTTCATCATCTGGGGAAAACCCATGATCGACCTCTTCGCCACAAGGTACAATGCCAGACTTCCCCAATTCGTGAGCCCAATCCCGGACGACCTGGCTTGTGCAGTCGATGCTCTGACCTTTCCCTGAGACAACCTGTACGCCTACCTGTTCCCTCCGTTCAAACTTCTCCCAATTGTCCTAACAAAGATCGAGCAAATTCAGGGTCTGTTTCTTCTCATCGCACCAAACTGGCCAGCAGCCCCGTGGTTCCCTCGACTACTCAACCTTCTCATAGACACACCAAGAGAATTGCCAAACCTTCCGGACCTTTTATCCCAACAGAAGGGAACCAAGTTCCACCATCTGCAACATCTTACATCTGCACGGGTGGCTACTATCATCCATGTCATTAAAGAGGCTGGAATTTTTGAAGAACAAGCCGCTCGCATCGCCAGCAAAGCCCTACGAGACTCAACTAACAAAAAGCGAAAACAGGTAAATCCAATCAACCCCCCTATTCAAGAACTGCTAGTCTTCTTCACCGATCTCTTCAAGGACAGATTGAAAGGCTCAACCATTCTAGTCTACCGTTCCGCCATAAACACCGTCTTCAAAGCCGCCGGAAACAAACACCTCTTCGAAGATTACCGCATTTCATCTCTCTTGAAATCCTTCGAAATTGAAAGACCATCTATCCATCATGAATTTCCGAAATGGGACCTTTCCCTAGTCTTGGACTCTCTGGCCAAAGATCCATACGAACCAATCCAAACCTACCGCATCAACCATCTCACGAGAAAGACTGTTTTTCTCACCTCTCTGGCAGCAAGCCTTCGCAGCAGCGAAACGCAAGCTCTGTCGAACGATCCTGCTCACTGTTTCTTTTTCGACAATTGCAAATTCATTCATTTGAGGCCTCGTCCTGACTTCCGAGCCAAAACTCAAAAACCATGTGAACCATCCAAACCCATCATCATACCGGCCCTCACGAACATCTATGATGAAGAACCCGAACGAACCCTATGTCCCGTCCGTGCACTTCGATACTACATTAAACGCACAAGTGACCCCGAATGTCGAAGGGGACGCACTCAACTCTTCCTTCCCTTCACCAAAGAAACAAACGTGACTTCTGCTCCCATGATTGCCAACTGGATCGAAACTCATAAACAGGGCATACGACGATGCGAACATCAGCTGCATCGACAACATCAAGGCAACTGCACACGAACTACGGGCACTCTTAACTTCATGGGCTTTCCACAATCAGGTCTCCATTGGCGAAATTCTGCAAGCCACATCATGGAGAAGCCAGACCGTCTTCACAAGTCACTACCTCCGTGACATGTCAAGACAAGAAGATGGACTATATCGTCTGGAATCGATAGTAACAGCCAGATGCATAGTCCAACCCCCTTAAGCACTAACACAGAAACGAAGACCTCCAGAAGACGGAAGCAAGACTTCCTGTTCCCGACTTCCAGAAGACGGAAGCAAGACCCACCATTCACAAACGGCCCTTTTCAGGGCCAACAAATCTTACGAAAGAGATCCAAATTCCTGTTTCTGTTATATTTTTCAATAAAGTGTGAAGTTTTGTTAAACTTTTGGGGGGAACCAGTCCACAACCCGGGGTAACTCGCCATGATGGTGCCCGCCACCTATACTGACGAGGTCTACTGTAAATGCAATTTAATTTACAGGTAGTAGAAATTGTCTCCCGACAATTAGAAACCTAAATTTTGGGGGGGGGGGGGTTAAAATTGGTTTCTATCGTCTGTACGAAAATTTATACTACCTGTAAATACCCACCCTACCTCCCCTCTTGAGCCACCATCATAGTTGACAAATCGAGAGGAAAAGAGATGGCCGCCATGGGCGAGCAATCTGCTTTTATAGGAGGCCTGCGCATCGTGACGCATGCGCAGTGGGGTTGCGCACTGGGAGGATCAGGAGAGCGAAAAACCTCAAGACATAAAGAGCACTCAGGAACTGAATGCAATTTAATTTACAGGTAGTATAAATTTCGTATAGACGGTAGAAACCAATTTTAACCCCCCCAAAATTTAGGTTTTTCTGATAAACCTAAAATTGAATAAGTAGTAAATGTAAATGTGACATCAAAATTTTTCGATTTGTGCCCGGTTCCTTCTCACGTTGACTCGAATGGAATGAGAGCTTTGACTCAATGAACTTGTTCAGAAAAGGCAATTTTATGCGAGACTAAATGTATGTGTAGATTTTGAGTGAGCAAGTTGCTTCATCACTCTGTCGTGGCTGCAGAGCGACGCTAGAGGTCACGAGGTGTCAGGGCATACGAAGGCTTAGGAGGGCAATCCTGATATTACGTGTTGCATAAGTACTAAGGCTACGATTTATGACTGTGACAAGAGACTATCACGCATTTAGAAATTACTATGCCGAAAAGAAACTGTTTAAATGCAGCAAACGTGGAGAACCCAAATTTGTTTAATTTAAATAAAAAATTATATACGATTGTACATATCAAACTAAAAACAAAAGCAAAAAACAACCAACAATCACCCATCTAGGCAGCCAGTGGCAAGTTTCCCCGAGGAAGTTTTAAAGCCAGAAAGATTGGTGTGTTGTACACATTCGATTGGCAGCTTGTTCCACTCAACAACAGTCCTTGGGTAAAATGAACACTTGAAATAGTCAGTGCTTGGCTGCCAAACTCAAGCTTCATTGGATGATCGTTTCGACCTGTATAATTTGGTTTAGCAAGCTGACTTTCAGGATCAACGATGGTACGACTATGCACAATTTTGTGAAGGAGAGCAAGCCTGCTATCCTTTCTTTGATCTCTCAAAGTATGTAAGTTTAATTTCTCCGCCATCTCACTAACAGTTGCAAACCAGCTGAATCGTTTTCAACAAATCTGTTGGCACTCCTCTGGACAGACTCAAGCATATTAATCCGGACCTCCTAGTAGGGGTCCCATACCACAGCAGTATACTTCATTTTTTATCTGACCATACTTTTATAGGCAGTGAGTTTAGTAGCGTAAGACTCTGTTCAAAAAATGCAATTGCTTTCCTGCATGGTTTGCAATGTCACTACTGTGGGAATTCCAATTAAGAGTGTTGTTTATAGTGACACCTAAAATCTTCATCTCCACCACTCTAGGAAGTGCATCATTACCCACTTAGTAGTCAACAATAATAGGGTTTTTTCCTCTGGATATTGACATGACCGCAGACTTTAGAGGCTGGATTGACATCCTCCAGGTCGAACACCAGTTAAACACATTCGGAATAACTTCCTGGAGAGCATTGGAATCAAAATGGGTGCATACGATTTTCATCATTGTGCTGTCGTCAGCAAAAGCTGATCCATGATCTCCAATAATCACCACTAGGTCATTCAAGTAAACAATGAACAAAGAGGTCCCGCAGACTGATCCCTGAGGCACATCAGAAAGCACTTTTTTGAATTCAGAAGCAACACCATTGATTACGATACATTGTGTTCTGTTGTTTAAAAAAGATGCAAACCAATCAGCCATGTGACCAAGACCATACATACGAAGTTTATGGATAAGTAAGGCATGCGGAACTTTATCAAAGGCCTTTTCCAGGTCAATGCTGATAACGTCAACCTGCCCTCCTCCTTGAATGCCTTCAGCAATCTTATGGCACAATTTCACTTAAAGTATGTCAGTAGAGGCCCCTTCTCTGAAGCCAAACTGATTAGCGCGAAGCACGTTGTTTAGCAGCAGGTAGCAAAAACACTGTTTCACAATAATGTGTTCAAGCATCTTAGAAAGATTTGATGTAAGTGAAATAGGTCGATAATTGTTTGGATCCTGTTTGCTGCCCTTCTTATGTAATGGCACCACTGTAGCAATCCTCCATTTCAAAGGGACATATCCACTGCTAATGGATTCATTGAAGATAATGGTGAGATATTTTCCAGACGCTTCATCACTTAATTTAAGTATAGGTACAGGAATACCTCCGGGACCAGGAGATTTAGACGAGTCAAGATTTTGAATCAATTTAAGGATGCCATTATAAAAGACCACAACCTGTTCAATCACATCATTCAGTGCAATAGACATATCGGGTAAAGGTGCCCTGTTGTTGAGACTAAAAAAGTTTTTTGCTAAAAGCATCATTTAGAGTGCTAGCAATAGCATTGTTTTCAACAACACAGAGTTCATTAACATTAAGCTGGGATACTGAAGATTCACTTCCTTTGGATTTTCGGATATAGTGGTTCATACACCCTTGGTGAGAAATCCCATAAATATTTATTATGTGGAGAGGCCTATGCATATACACAGTGTAAATAAACCATACAAGTGCCATTGAATGGCATATGCACATGCAACTGCGTTGTAAAGGCATATGTACAGTAGTGAGTATACAAGTATGAGTGTGAGTATGAGTTCTGTTACAAGTTAGTAACTGATATGCTAATAGTGACAAGATTTATATTATGATAAACGCCATACAAATTGTGTTTCTAAATAAGAAAACTAAACATTAAGTCACAATAACTTTTTATTTATTAAAGCCAACATATTCCAAAATGAATATGCATGATGGAGATCATTCCAGTGAATTGACTTTAAGATTTAAAAAATTAAACGATAGGAATTATCGATCATGGAAGTTTGACAAGCTTTTTGTTATACTTTGACTGGAATTTACTGTGCAATAAGAAATAGCAACATGTTTTTTAAATGTTCAAAACTATTAATTTTATATTATCTTCCGTCAAATAAATAAGTTGTATCATGAGTCTATGGAAATGATGAGTTAGCAACTCTAACTGATTTTATTTACTCTAGTGTATGATCAAAAACCCCATACTGTACGGATGCGACACCTGTTGCCAGATGCCTGAAATAAACTTAATTCGTCTCGAAACCCGAAACCTGAAACTTTGATCGCGCGAGCAACTAAGCCGGAAGCACAGTTAAGTGCGGAGCTGTTTCCTTCCTTGACTGAAGCTCACCCTTGTATCCGACACTTGAATTAGATGTTTCTACCCAAGGCCCGTTGAGATATTAGCTGCGCAGCGCTACTGATTAATTGCTAAGCCAAACAACAACAAAAAATAGTTTCTGTTTATAATTCGTCGTTACGACTTTTTTTTTTTTTCTGTGCGAACATGTATCTTCCTTGAGCATATTCTGTAGCCAAATTCAATCTGTGATTGGCGAGAACTAATCATCTCTTTGAAAATGGGAACAATGTGAACGGCTTGAAAATGCTTTAAAAAGTCAACTGGGACTCTGTAAAAAGTCAACTTTTCAGTGTATCAAGTGGTGTAAGGGACCAGTCATTATTTATCGCCGGGGAGGATGGGGGGGTAGGGGAAATTAGGAGGGGGTCATTATTTAAGACCCTCTCGATGGGGGGCTCATACATTTTTCAGGTGCCGTCAAGAGGGAGGGGGGGGGGGGGTCAAAAGCACTGATCAACTTGAAGAAAAAGTCATTTTTGGACCTCAAATTTCTAAAAATGATGTGAATGTTGCAAGGTTTTGACGCTATTATTACCGTTTCTGCAAGTCTAGTTTTTACAAAAAACTTTCTAGAAAAGCCTTGGCACTTGGTTTCTTGGCTTCTTCGGTCTTTTAGGTGCTGACTATGTTGCGGATGTAGGCATTCAAGAGTGTTCAGTGTTAAGTGTGTTCATGATACTTATTGTATGAATATCGACAGGAGATGGGTGTAAGGAACATTTTATAGAACATTTTTAAACCAACATGTCTTTTCGTTAAAAACGAGACACGTTTCCTTACAACTAACGGTAATTATCGTTTAGAGAGCTACTTACTTACTTTGACTACAGCACTAATCTTGGCTGCAGGAATCATCTGCAGTCGGGTCTCAATGGATATACGAAAAGCGCACAGTTTCCGGGGGGGGGGGGGGGAAAA
>JAHWFP010100591.1:0-10013 GCA_023313725.1 Lithobius niger | reverse complement strand
AATGACATGATGATGTGGAATGAAAGACGCCGTAGTACAGTATGCGGTTATATACTTTCTGTTGCTCATTTAACCGAAAAAGTCCGCCTTTCTTCTAGGCTTGCTTCTTCGTTTTTTGGAAGCCTGTAGGCGTCTTAGTTTTCTCTTCCCACCTCCTGATTGACAACGCTTCTTCTTCCTCTTGCGACCGGTTCCCACTTGCCCACCTGTAGCAGTGGCCACGGCATCGTGTTTAGCCGCCCTCCATCTCGTCCGAGCAGCTTCCTTAACAGATTGTCCAGACTCTACGTCATCCAGCATCCTTCCCCCAGATCTTAGCGCATAACGTCCTATCCCCATTAAACCTCTTTTAAGAAAAGGGACGGCCGACCGAAAGATACCGCTCAAGAAATCCCCGAACCCGCCCCCCCCTCTCTGTATTCTTCCCCCCGCAAAATAAGGGGCTCCCCCTCTCTGGACAGGGCAATAGTGTTGCACGCATACGCGAGGATCTAATCCGGAGTAAGGGGCTCGCATGGTTTTTTTTTTTAAAAAAGGTAAGAAATTGGAATTACCGAAAAAAATACTGGAATATAAAAACATAGTCAGAAGTCACATGTGTTGAAGGTTACCTTAAGTATGAGGATGCCCACGTTGTCTCTTCAAGTTGGATTGAGTGTAAGTATGGTTTCCTCTTCAAGGCAGCTCCTTCAAGTCGGTCTGGAAGCTGTAAAAAGGTAAGAAACCAGAATTACCGAAAAATACTAGAATATAAAGCATAGTCAGAAGCCACACATATTGAGGGTTACCTTAAGTATGAGGATTGAGCATGGAACCTTACTACGTGTACGGTCGGTTTGGCGTGCGGGTTAAATAGATTAGGGAACGAACTCATTGTTTACCCAGGCCTAATAAACCCCCGAGAGCCGATAAGGCTGTAGGAATGAGCCAGGGTAAAAATCCGCCTCTTTGTACTAAAACACTCTTTCTGGATTTGAGCGAAGCTCGACGATTCCCCAAAAGTCGAATTTGTTTCTTATATTTCTTCAATTTACAACGCGTCGAAGGCTAGACTTTGAGCTTATTATTCAATAAGTTTAAGGCAATTTCCGAAATACAATTCACTTGAGACTTGTCAGCGTGCCGCAACAAATTCTTGCGTTGTGGAATGCTAAGTTTACAGAGTGCTTCTAGGAGCGGCCTATGCTTCCTAACGTTCTTCATCGAAATCTTCACGTGGAATAAACTAAAGTAGTTTCTCCGGGGAATATATGTGTTCTCAGTCGAGTTGCGTCGTTGGATTTAGAGTGCATGTCCACCATTAAATATCCGTATTTCTGTCTACGGATAGCGTCGTCGTACGCGGCCATAAACTGTCTAGTCTTGGCTGGATAGGCCTGCGACGCGAACGTCATTATCTGCCTTTTATCTCTTAAATTTCTCAACAGTACTACATATTGAGCGTTTAAAGCAATGTCCCGTTGGTTCCGGCCTTGCGAAAATAAATTCTGAGTTAAATAAAATATTGAAAAATTATTATGATGACCGTGTCTCGTGAAAAGTTCGGCAATTTCGCCGCTAGATGTCGCTACTGAACTCATCATATCATCCAGAACTAAAAGTTTATGTATATTAGGGTCGTAGCTAGCGATATCGGTAGGTAAACCTCTATGGAATTTAATCTTATCCTTATACTTGTCCATCCAGCTCTGATAACTCGAAAAATGCCAATGTATTTCTTTAATTTCATCGTCTACCATAGAGGCCGAGTTATCTATAAATTTAAGCATCCAGCTAGTTTTACCACTACCCGTTGGTCCTGCAATCACGCAGTTAAACGGTGCGTGAAACTGGGCAAAATCTGTAATCAAACGCTCACCCATACTGACTCGGCAGCGCTAGCGTTGACTAGGGGCGGGTAATAAAATTGCCGGCAATAAGGTAAACTCCACAGGAGACAATTTAAAAATAAAATGAGCAGCAAGACTATGCTCTTACATATCTCGTACTTTGGGTCTGCCAGAAAAGTTGAAGTTGTTGATATTGAACGCCGCTCATCCATCACTAACAACTAACGGAAAGCGAATGAACTCGTTGTCCTTCTAACCACTTTATTTATTTCCCCCAAAGACCACTCTCTCTCTCCTCTAAGCCCCCCACCCCCCGCGTTAGGCCACTCTCTCCTCTAAGCCCCCCCCCCTCCCCCCCTCCCTCCCTCGGCCTTGGCCGAGGAAGGGATACCCCCGGCGCTAGGGCCTCTCTCAGTGGGGCGGCGGCGGGTGGCGGCGTGCTGTCTGGGGTGACACCGATCGGCAAGGCCGAGCGGTGGAGGGAGGGAGGGTGACGTAGGCCTCTCACCGGAAAAAGGTCACGTGGATTGTTGGAGGAGAATTATACGTGACCAAGTTACAAAACTCAATTATTGGGTCAACGATATTTTTATCGAAGGAAAATATTTCCCCCGCTTGGAGTTCAACCTTGTACTGACGGAATGATTCGTCCTTGCGGGTATAAATTACCACGATAGGTGCTTTCTCGCCTAAAACCAACCCGGCATATTTTTCGTGGTTCCTGTAAGGAGCATCATTGACTCTATAATTGAATTTAGTTACGTAGCATTTGGGATAAAACTGGCCGGTCCTCCCCCCCGGAGAAATATTAGCGCTTATAACCACGTTTAAATCATTCAATAGTTTAGTCATTGGAATTATTTTCTCGCTTTCCCCAGTTCCGTAAAGCGTACAGCCTATATTACCCATGCAATCGCTAGCCGGCCGCCAAACAGTTTCTTTCATCAAGGCTTTATAAATACGCCGCGAGTCGCCCGGCGTAAATAACTTGACTATCTTCAAAGCATCATCTTGTCGCACGGGCTGGTGCCACGAGGCCTCTTTCACCCCTTTATACATTTTCAACGCGTCCAAAGACGTCATATACTAGAAAAAGAAAAAAATAAGGACGTTGCCGTTGGTTTTTTTTTTTTTTTAATTATAAAACACTACGTGTACGGTCGGTTTGGCGTGCGGGTTAAATAGATTAGGGAATTCTAAGAAACTGGTCACGTTATTTTTAATACTGAATGAATCTCCCGCGGAAAGTTCAGCTTTAATCCATTTAGGGTCGTTTAATCTACTATACAAAAGAATCATAGGTGCTTTCGCCCCTAATACTAAACCACAGTAGTCCTTTAAATTTTCGTAAGGAGAAGAATCGATTCTCCAATGAAATTTGACGACGCAACATTTGGAAAATAACTCGCCGTTGCTGGAATAATGAGGAGAGATCAGTTCGTTGAGGTTTTTCAATAATTTCGGCATTTCATCTAGGCTTTCGTACCGGGTACGGCATTGAGTCCCCATCCAATTTATAGGCGCCGCCCATTTAGTTTCGTCCAGCAAGACTTTATAAATTCTATAAGCTTCACCAGCGGTAAATAATTTAACAATTTTCAGAGCGCCATCTTCACGCACCGGGCAAAACCACTCTGCCAAGTTGTTGGAACCGTGCCTTAATATTGCCAATGACGTCATACTAAAAATATAACAAAATTTAAAAATAAAAAAAATAAAGAAGTGGGTTGGATCCCTCTAGAAATCTGGCTCAGGATCATCTCGAAACAACCATTTCGTAAATGTTAGTAAATATACAGCATCCTTCAATAAAGGACGTTGGGGGACTGTATGCCTATAGTATTGGTTGGTGGGAGGATATATAATTAATTAGTAGGCTACCCGGCTCCATAACTGCCGTATAACTAGGTCGTTCGGCGCCATCTCCGTGGTGAACGTGGCGCATAGTGTGAGTTCGTTTTCCGGTAGCCATAATTGCTACTGGTGCGAGCGTATCCATTCCCTCCCTAGGATTATAAATATGCCACGGTTTATATAACATTCCAGTTGCGTACCTTTCAATGTGAAGGCAATTGAAGCGTACATCACATACTCGAGACACGTGGTCCCTGACATTTTCTAAGAGAGGCGTCAACGCTTTGACGCGACTACTTTCCCCTCGTTCTTCGGCGTCCGTATAGCAGCAATATTGTCTAGCCACGCCCGGCCTGATAAAGTCGTGGGGGGGGCCAAAAAATTCGACTTCGGCGTCCAATGCGTGGTTTAGTCTTTGGATTTGCTGCTTTGTTGCCATATTCTTCAAATGCAACACCTCGTGGTTCAATAAACGTATTCGGGTTTCGGTCCAACTGGAAGTAGGATGCTTATCCCGGAAGATATCCGAAGTGGAAGTTACTTCAGCCATGTACCTTTAATTTTTTTTCAAAGTCTGCAACGAAAGAAAGGGGAAGAACGAGCTGGGAGACGAAGTGGCCAGAGGTATGTGGAGCGCGCGACGCTGGTTGGAAGAGCGATCGTTAAAAATATGAATGGGGGTGGGGGGGAGAGAAAAGGATTCTGGCGAGGGCATGCTCATACACTAACCAACTAGCCTTCCAATCAGACCGACAAAAACAAGATGCAGCTTTTCGCGGTGTCCGGGTTTGTATCGGCCTTAGCGGCTGGGCTTCTAGGATTGATTTGGGGCTACAGGGCCCAACAACAACAACAACAACTAAGACCTCAACAAACCTATTATCAATAGCCCCATGGATACGTCACATATGTGGCTTTATCCATCCACCGTTTATTGGCTACCACTCTGTAAAGTTTGCTTTGGGTCGTGGTCAGTAAATGATGGTTTTTACGGATTATTTTTCGCGGTTCAGTAATTGTGACAGTTTCGTTTGCGTTGATATTTTTTACCATTCCAGCTAATGACTCAAAGTCTAAAATCTGGCTATTTCTGAAGTTTAAGGTTATGCCTCGTACTTTGACAATTTGTTTAGTACCTTTGTCGCTTTTTACTACGAAGCAGTAATTTTTAGCGCCGTTGCTAACAAAGTGAGTTATCTCAGCATTATTACCGTACACTGATAGATCGTTATTGAGACTACCTAACCTCGGGTCATTGTTGGGAGGCGCATGATGGCCGGTTGTTTTATAGAATGTACTATCTGTGTCTGAATAAAAAATATTACCTGGGGCGTGATCACGTAACAATTGCAACAATCGTAGTCGACCATAAGATGTGATTAGAGCACTTATCACTCACTACAGATACGTTCGCGTTACCTTCCGACAAGTTCAAATCGTTCCTGTAACGAATGATCGCTATCTCGCCGTCGTTTTCAAAGTCAATATTGGATATTACCTGACTATGCTTTATATTCTAGTATTTTTCGGTAATTCTGGTTTCTTACCTTTTTACAGCTTCCAGACCGACTTGAAGGAGCTGCCTTGAAGAGGAAACCATACTTACACTCAATCCAACTTGAAGAGACAACGTGGGCATCCTCATACTTAAGGTAACCTTCAACACATGTGACTTCTGACTATGTTTTTATATTCCAGTATTTTTTTCGGTAATTCCAATTTCTTACCTTTTTACAGCTTTCAGCCCACCTTGAAGACCCCTGGCTCGAAGATCTAACTGTCTCAGGCTTTTTTTGCTGTTATTTCACAACTGTAATATGCATGTACCTCTAAACGATTTTTAATAAAAAAAAAGTGTATCTCCTGCCTATCACTTTTACCTATGCATGCACGCAAACAGTCTTTTCAACTGGTAACAATTATTATCCCGGCCGGGCAAGCACAGATGCGGCAGGGATATGGGGCGGGTATCTAACGTTCAATGGGGGAAAAATGTTGATCCTAGGTGCAAGTGGGCCGACCAATAGATCCAACTTTGTGCTGAAGTGTACTAGTCACCTGGAGGAAACAGCTATCCCGGGCGGGCGACGCATAGATGCGGCAGGGATATGAGGCGGGTATCTAACGTTCAAGGGAGGGAAAATGTTGATCCTAGGTGCACATGGACCGACCAATAGACCCTAGATGCACGCGCCTCCCCCCCTAGGATTTAAATGTGGTACCCAAAAAGCATGGGGCTCTGTTAGGCTGTAACCCTATACTAGACACCCGGGTGATTCTAACTACTTGCGTAACAGTCATGTTGCGACGAAAGCGTTTAAACAAAACGGTGTTTTTTAATGTCTTTTAAAATAGTGTTTGACGAAAACGCTGATTTTTATCGTGTGTTGCAAAATAAACTCTTATTTTTAGACAAGCACTACTGTTTTTTTTTAACACTTTCGTCGCTATGTTTTAAGCACTATTTTATAAAGTGTTGCGTTGTATTTTAAATGCATTTATAATAATTAACACTGGCGATAGCCAGTGTTAGTAAGGGTCGACCTAGGACCTCTGTGTTAAACTCTCAACTTTGAGAGCGTATAACTCCGTCAAAAGTAAACATATTTAAACCAAATTTGGAGTCTAGCCTTGACTAGTAAAGGCCTGCCTGCAGTCCAAAACTTGTGAAATTCGGTCCAGCCAAACCCGAGATGCAGACAGGGGCCAAATAGACAACTTCTTGTTCAACTTCTTCTTGTTGTTGTTGTTCTGGGGATACTTTCGTCTGTCCTCTCTACAGGTCAAACCATTTGTCCAATAAAGCTGGTTCTTAGCTCATTTTACGGGTATTGCTCTGTAGATGTGCCCTTTTCATAAGGCCTTTTCTAATTGGTCAAGTGGTTCAGGGGTTACGGAGCTCTAAACCACCAGATTGATTGTTTTACATTGTTTTAAACATTGTTATTATGCAACAATACCAATTAGCAAACGCCAGCTGCGAGACATAGACTGAAGATTAAAGGATTTGTTTCTATTGTTACCATTGGCGATAGCCAGATTAGTAAGGGTCAGCCTATGGTCTCTTGTGTTAAACTATCAGCTTTGACCGTCAACGGCACTGTTTTACAGTTTAGCTGCAATTCTAAAAGTAACACGAATTAATAAACAAAAACGGAACGTTAAATGTTTAGAGTAAGGATCTAAAAGTCAAAACCTAGAAGGAACATGGACAAGCTTTGACAGTCAGGGTCTAGCTGTAAAATTTTGTCAGTAAGAGGCTGGAAAGCATTAGACCCTTACTACCCGGTGGTCAACAATAAATACATTTTCACGAAAAATTGGAAATCATCCTACAATGACCCATGTGATGATCAAGTGGTAGTATGGTTATACGTTTCCTGCTTTGCTTTACGTTGAAAATTATTTTTCAATTTAGTAACATGCCAGCATATTCGTAGCAGACAGCATTATGGTAATCCTCTACCATAAATCTACGAAATATAATAAAAATTCTAAAGCATCAAAAGACAAAATGCCAAACTTCACAAGAAAATTGTGTTATTAAAGTTCCAAAACAATATTGTAAGAACAAAGAAAACCTGCTACAACCGTTCATACACACGTTTTCCGAAGAGACTAGAACTAATCTAACCACCGGGTAGTAAGGGTCTAATGCTTTCCAGCCTCTTACTGACAAAATTTTACAGCTAGACCCTGACTGTCAAAGCTTGTCCATGTTCCTTCTAGGTTTTGACTTTTAGATCCTTACTCTAAACATTTAACGTTCCGTTTTTGTTTATTAATATAAGCTTTGTTGCTTGAGCAACAGGACAAGCACGGACTGAACAGTCATTAACATAGGCAGCCTAAACAAAAATCGCTTACATTAATGAGAGAAATAAAGACTAAAAGTAATTCAATACAAAAATGATTTAAAACAATTTGTTTGTGGTATCATAACATTAATATAAAAGCTTATCAAAATCTTACAAACAGCTTCAGGAAACAAAAAAAAATAAAATAGTAAAAAGAACTGAGCAAAGATACGCTGCTCCGTGGAAAGGGGTGTAAATTCAGGGACACGAAATGCGTTTTAGACAAATTCACGTTTGCAAAACTATATAAATGCTAATCTTTGAGAGGTTTCTTCTCACCTCATACTATTTGTAAAACTCTTTTGTGGGGTTTTCAGCTAAAAGTGTCTAAAAACGTTTTTTATAGGTGCATCTAAAATGGTTTTTTAAACAATGTTTTTACAGTGTACAGTAATCTGAACATGAGCTAGTTGTAATATTTTCCCTGTAGTTAGTGAGCAGTTGTGGGGGAGGGGGGGGGCGTTGATAGTGTTGTTTGATAGTAGTGTAATTTTTTCTAAATAAGAGAATGAGAAGTTAAAAAGGTGCTTTCTTAACGATTTCGTAAACTTTGTAAATAATGGATACTGATGTATAATAATAATATAATAATAATATTGGATTGGACCACTCCACTCTACGTGGTGGTCTGGTAGGCGGACGGGCCGGAGCAACTAATACTACTCCCAATTTAATTTTAACCCTTTTAAGAGACAAACGTAAATTCACCAGACCAAAAAAATGAAACTTGCCGAATTTGTGCTGTATTTATCAACCTGAAGACATATCAATCGGGAAAAAATTTGTATGGTAGCGGAGATAAAATTTTGTTTACATCCAGAAAATTTCTTATTTTATTTGCAACAAATTTTTCAATCACTTTATCTATTATTGATAGTATCTATTATTGACAGTAAAGGTCTATAGTTGTTTAGATCCTTTTTTTCTCCTTTCTTGTATATTGGTCTTATAATTTGTATTTTCAACATTTCAGGCTAAGTTTCTTTTTTAATAATACCGTTTATTAGTTTACAAATTGTTATTGATGTATTATTCTTTGACTCCTTCAAATGTTCAGTTTGTATTTTGTCGATTCCTGTTGCTTTGGTATTTTTTAGATCCATTATTATATTTTTTATTTAATTTTCATTTGCATTATCCAAGTACAATGATTTCTTAGTTTCATCACGGATGATACATATATCGTTTTTAAAGATTTTCGAGTGCTGTTCCAGCTCTGGAATTTTATTATTACTTTCCAAGACATTTCCATGTTTTCAAGGTCTCGCACGAGCCCTGAATTACCTGTACAGCTGTGCGCTAAGCACACTAAGACGATTAGTTTATTTTACATTTTCTAGGGATGTCGTGTAGCCAAGTAGAATGCACCAATCATTAGCTGATCTATCGTGTGAAAAAGTAAAAATGGTAAAAACATTAGAATACGGTTTCACGTGGCCTAAACAGTGCAGCAACACTGCAATATCTGAAACCTTACACTGAAAAGTTTATTTGTGTTTCTTTGCTGTTTTGAATTGGTTTAGTTGACCTTACCTTAACCATTAATCGAGTTCGTTTTTATTTCTGTTAGTAGTAAGGTGCTGTAGCGTAGTGTGTTTATTGTAGGTAAAGATGATAATTTACGACGTTATTCAAACTCCTAAGTGTTCACCACCCATCAGTCTGGTCTCGTTAGACGACAACTTTTACCACAAGTTTCATACTTTCTTTTTGCAGTGTTAATTACAGTATAAGCCTAAGGCAATAAGAATTATTTTAATTTTTGCCAAGAGGCATTTTAGTCTCATGAGAATGAGCGTGCAACATCCTACCCACTCTTCTTTTAGACCGTTTCGTGATGAAAGACGCCTCCTTGCCTTCTATCCTGACCAGTGTCTTCGCGTGCGTATACACCAGAGTGCGTCTCGGTTTGTTTACCATGTCATTCCATCGATGAACATTGAACAGACGGAACAGGAGCCACGGACGGTGAAAAAAATTTAGAAGGACGCCATCCACAACTTATCCTCGAGCAACGACAGCGACTGGACTGACAAAATGGAAACCGATAATCTCGAGGGATTTGTCGGAGCACGTCAGGTTTCCGTCAAACAAATCCCAAGTTTGCGCGATACAGGAATCGACCCGGTTGGCAACTTCCTAATTACCCCCTGTCACGTCGCTGGCGATGCCTCTAACGGGACTCATTTCGAGACCTTTTAACCGACAACGACAACGACGTTGTCGTCTAATTTTTCACTTCACCCACTGTCTCTCTTGCTTTGCCATGTTGTTAAGCCATTCGGCAAGAATCCAACAACAGCAGCGCTTTAATTAAGGCCCTTGCTTCTCATTGGCCGTTTGAGTTTGCTGACTGCCGGTAGAGGTCGTTGGATTCAAAGATGGCGGCCTTTGTCTCGTTTGGAAAGACCATTGCCCGTCATTTGGCCGCCGCCATTTCCATGTCGCGCGCTAATCGCTGCTGTGTCGTTCG
>JAHWFP010100588.1:305-20124 GCA_023313725.1 Lithobius niger | reverse complement strand
ACATTTTCCTGTCACGACCAACTTAGTGCGCAAGGCAGTTGGAGCGGAGATGGAACTTTCAATTGCCAAAGCGAGATGGTGAGGAAGTTCGGTCGAGTTTTCCAGATTCCAGCGCTGACCGTTTCAGTGGTTTAGATTTTCCGAGTTGAGAAGTTGGAAATGGTTGACGGCGTAAGTGGTGTGAACACAATTCAGTGGGACGAAGAGTCTTGGATGGTCTTCCTGGTGGTAGGTTAGTCCATTAAAGTGTGTGGCACGGTCGTAGGTTTAGTCAGTTTGCAGGATTACGGTTAGAGTTCAAGGGAGATAACAATTTTGAGCAAGATGCGTAGGTCCTAGTTCACTAATGATTAGCAGGGTGGTGGATTCCAGAGAATTTTGAAGACCGAGTTGACTCGTGGAACAGGGCTAGACGGCACTGGCTAGTCCGGTTTGGTGCATTGTTGTGAGCGTTGAGATGAGCGCGAAATGACTTGATGTGAAGGTTCGGACTGTAGAGGGGTGTGAAGGGGCATTAGATTAAACCAAATGAAGAATCATTTTGATTCAGGTGTTGGGAGTGAGTCAAGACGTTCAAGGAATAATGTTTCACATGTGGTAGAAGTTGTGGGGGAATGATTCGGAAGAAGCTGTCCAACAGGTTGAAGAGCAGTGGTGAGCATTAGATGTCGGTAGAAAAGACAGATTGGTTTAATGAGTACCAAGATGTGTGTGTTACAGGTGCAGGAATATGAGAGGAGAGGATGTGGCTTTGGATTGATTCCCAAGGTGACAAGAGGCAGTCGATGATGTGGGGTTCCAGCAGTTACCCTTGGTTGATGGAAATGTGACGGAGTCTTGGTGTGCAGCGTTGTAAAGTCTACATGATGGGTAGGATTGAAGTTGCTTTCTAGAGCCATTGTGATTGGAGTAGCAGGACCAGATGTGGACGTAAAGTTATGGGTTCATTGTTGGAAAGTTCAGATGGGCAGCATGTAAAAGAGGCAATCTGCCGAACATACTACCATAGGCGTTGACAGCTACAAGAGACAAATTCAGGTGGAAGTCCAGTTTTGTCTCGGTGGGAGTCCGAAAGCTACCCAAAAACTGGGAGAGGGTCCGTAGGTTGCGATGTGTGAGGAGTTGCGGCGCTGTTGGGGACATTGATGAGAAGCCACTGGTTGAGGTTCAGAAGACATCAGCTTGTGAAGTCAGAGAGGGCTTACAAGCGGACGTGGTGTTGATCATGAGTCGTGAAGTCTGTGTAGGTGGCAGATGATTTATCACGTTTGACAGTTTGATGAGTATATAACTTGAACATCTGGTTTGTCGAAACCCCAAGAATTTTGGACGAATGTGATAACTTAATCCTGTGAGATTGAGTTGTGGTGTGAGGCGGAGTGATTTGTTATTCGTTGGTTGGCCGGAATTTCCTCGAGAGTCCTGGTCCTTGAAGGCAAGAGATAAAACAGGGGTTCCGGTGTGTTGACAAAAGACATGTTGGACCTGGAGGACGTTGTGTGAAGTCTTCTTCCTTTAGAAAAGCGGAAGAGGTTGGACGTCACGTCTGGCTGTTTAAGGAATTAAGCTGTTGTCGTCCCTCATCAAGTTAAGTTCAAATGACAGTGAGACGTGAAGAGAATTTAGCTTCAACAAGACGGGACGGGTGGTTAATGATAAAGGCAGGATCTTGATTGTCCCATGAAATTGAAAGTGTCGTGATTGACATGGATACCGTGAATGATCTTCACGATTCGAAAGGTGATGCGGTTTCGAGTTGCGAATGTGTGCGCACGAACGATGTGACCGAGTTGGTGAGATTGAAAGACGGATGTTTGTTTAGAGGGAACGTGTGTGGAATGGGTGAAGATGAAGGTGAAGGGAATACTTGACTTGGATGATTCCAAGAATGGCTTATGCAACCGGCAATTGGTGGATACAGAGTGCGAGCAGTAAGAGTTATCGTCAGCGATGGGAGCATGCAGAGTGGGTGTATTACGATGCAGAGAATTAATTTCCAAGACGTTGAGGAGAACATTCATTCAGGAATTGGTCGAATTGAAGGAGTTCTTCCCACCATAAGTTCAAGCCATGGTGGATATGGGGATGGCGAGATGGAGTGGGGGAAAGTGGGTGCTCAACCGAAGAATCACGTAAATGAATGAAGGGGTGAGGATGAAGCCAGTCGCGAGTTCGGGGTTGGCGTTGCATCGGTTGCAGTATGGAGACCAAGCCTTTGAGGACAGTGCCAGGTGGTTTCCTATCCTGTGAAGATGAATGAAAGGCGGAAGAGGCCAAATTAGTGGTGACAGAGAGATGGGACTTGATGTCTAGGTTAGCTGGAATTGGCGGCAAAAGAACCATGTTGAATTCCAACGGATGTTGGGTGTTAAATGTTTTGAGACGAGCGATGAACAGCAAGAGGGTTTTCCCTTGGATGGGCTGAAGATCGCATGATGCGGCGTATGGCAAAAGATTGTTGACGGCATCAGCGGAGGGCATGAGACAGTCTGAAGAGCGAAGGAGGTGGAAGTGGGCCTGTTGATGAAAGCGAACTTCCTGTCAAGCGACGAACAGAATGATGAAACACTTTTTCGAGTGAGGGTGAAAGGTGAACGCCAAGGCTTACAGTGAGAAATGGGCGACGTCAAAATGGATGAAGGGCTTGGGGAAGGTGAATCGAGATGAATCCATGAGGATCAGCAAAATTCCATTGGTGTTCAAAAAGGGGAACGGATGATGAGAAAGCGACGGGCGGCCAGTGTGAATGACGTGTTATGAGAACAGTTTTCACATAAATGGAACTTTCCTCTAGTTGACTCTTATGTATTGTTTATGGTAGTGTGTTGTAGCCCGCAACATGTTTGTGTGTTTGTGGCTACTCATTTATATCTTTTTAGTTCATAGGCTTTGATTATTGGATATTCGTATTTATTTTGTTATTTGTTCAATTCGGGTAGTAGGCTAGCTTACAGGTTGTAGGGTAGCCATCTAGTTTTGGTCACATGACCTCTGGGCATGAGAGGATCATGGGTAATTTTTCTAGGGTCAATGAGAAGCCATCATGGCGGCCAGTCAGTGTCTGTTAGCCTGGAGTTACTCCAGATTATAAACTGAATATAGATTTGATGAACATTTTAATTGAAATGTGTTTACAGAGGTACTGTCTATTGCTCCCAATAAAGTTCTGATTGGGATTGCAAGCTGGTTGTTGTTTTCGAGCCTGATGAACTTGGATTAGGTTGAGATGAAGTGGGCAGCCATATTGGATTCCAGTGAAGTGACTGTCTTAAGGAGAGAAGTTGTAACAGGGTTATGGGCCCAGTGTGCTCTTGACATTGAAGATAACTGATTAAATGGACTGCTAATTTTGGATATTTCAATTTACCAGAGAGGACTTAGAAAATTAGGCTTAGGGGTTAGGCCTAACTCAGACCTGGGCTGATGTGATTGACAGTGACTATAGCCTATGAACTTCACTGTAGTGGCCCATCATGAATAATTGGGCAGTATCCTGATCCTCATAGAGTGATAGATTTGAACACTTTTCGTTTTTTTTTTACATTTAAGGTCAAGTGGAATGTCTGGTTTTGACGAGGAAGCCACCTCCATGGGGTGAACGAGCTTGAGGTTCCCCAAGTTGGCTGATACCAATTATCGTACCTGGAAATTTGATATGGAAATGTTCCTGCGAGAACACGGCCTATATGACTTCCTAGATGGGTCTGAAGTGGAGCCATCGTCCATTGTTGAGCTAGCAGCACCTGGTTCTATTGCTAGATTTAAACAGCGCCGGTCCCGTGCTTTGGCTACTGTTGCTCTTGGGTTAGGAAATGACCTAAAGCCTCTCCTTCACAATGTGAGCACCGCTTAGGATGCTTAGGATAGCTTGAAAACCGTCTTTGAACCGAAGTTGCAGGCAAGAATTGGGAATTTACTTTGTTCTACTCTAAATGGAGCATGCTGAAACGATGGCGCAGTATTTATCAAGAGTGAAGAACGCTGCTGCCGATTTGGATGAAGCCGGAAAGAAGATTGTGGATGACGAGCTCGCTTATCAAATGTTATGTGGCCTATCTGCCGCATGGGATTCCGTTGTGGAGACGCTATATGCGCTAGAGGACGCGGACTTTGTACCTGCCACCATGAAAGAGCGCCTGCCGGCAGAATTTGTTAGGCGATTCCCAGATGGAATGGCTAAGGCAGGTCTGGGGTCCGCACTCATGGCCCACACATTGACGGATGATGGAAAGAGTAACTCACGTAGAGGTAAACCAGGCCACTCAAGCCACCTATCCCAAGGGAGGAGAGTCGATCGTTCTTTATCTCGACGCCGCAGATGGAATTGCTATAATTGTGGCCTTGAACGACACATAGCTAGAAATTGCCACAAGAGAGCTGAACCTGTCAGCATCCCGTCAAAGAGGGAACAGACAGAGCAGAGAGGTGTTCACAGTGCTTTTTATGTAGAGGCCAATGCAATCAAGGGCCGACACTTAGATGAATGGGCTATTGACTCTGCCGCCACTCACCACTTTTGCCCTTCAATAGATTTCAAAAATCTACGAGCACTGAACATACCCCCGGCAAATGTAGCTGAAGGGACTTCCAAAGTGGCAGGTGTTGGTGATATTGATCTTCAGATTGACGGAACTGGTGAGGTCTTCACTTTGAAAAATGTTCTACACGCACCTGGGATGCGTCGAAATCTCATCTCTGGCTATAAGATCCACGACTCTGGACACCGCATCACCTAGGACAATAGGGGCCTTGTGATTTTACGACCTGATGGAAGGAAGCTTGTGGCTGCACCAGTGACTGACCAGTTCTTTATTGTGGAGGCGAAGTGCGTAGAGAGAAGAAGCCAAACCCTCCCACCTTCCACAGTGGAAGCGTTCGTCACAAATGGTCTGCTTTTCAACCCTTCAGAAGAAAAGGAGGTGCCGGTAGTTCCAAGTTCTTATGCAGAAGCCACGATAAACACTCCAAGCCATAATGATGTTAAAGAAACAAGTGCACCCCGTGATCAAGTGTTCTTGTAGGTTCATCTATGGCATGAGCGAATGGGCCATCCCAGTTCAAGATTACTTTGCACGACTGTTAGGCGTAAGTTGATCCATGGGGTTACTATGTCCCCCAACGTACCGTTCTGTGATGCTTGCCGATTAGCAAAATCAACTAAAGTGCAACATGTATCCTTCGTCGAACGTAGTGCCACTTCCGTTCTTGAATTAGTCCACTCTGACGTATGGGGCCCTGCCCCGATAGAGTCTCTTGGAGGGGCTCGGTATTGCATCACCTTTATAGATGACTATTCCCGTCGAGCAAGAGTTTTCCTTATGGCCAGGAAGGACCAGGCCTTTGAATGTTTTGAAGGGTACCGAGCACAGGTCGAGCGTGAGACTGGAAAAAAGATTAAGCGCCTCAGGACCGATAACGGTATGGAATACTGTGCTGGGTATTTCAAAGAGAGACTTGACCAACTTGGGATAGTGGCAGAGAAAACGAACACGTATTCACCCCAGATGAACGGTACTGCTGAGCGGTTCAACCGAACTTTGTTGGCAATTGTCCGCACCCTCCTGATAACCGCAAAGTTACCTCCGGCCTGGTGGGGAGAGATGGTAGCTACGGCTTGCTACCTTAAGAATCGATGTCCACATAATGGGATTGATGGGCAGGTGCCTGAAGGACTGTGGCGTGGCCAGACACCATCGGTAGCTCACTTGAGGAAGATAGGATGCCTCTGCTTTCTGCACATTAACAAACCCCATCGCTCGAAATTGCAGCCGAGAGCCAAGTTAGGTATTCTAGTGGGTTACGCCAGACAAACTAGAGGGTATCGTGTCTGGCTCCCAGATAAGGGGATCTTCATTGAGGAATCTGCTAGTGTCACATTTGACGAGAAGCGCCTAGGAATGGATGAGCTACGCAATGCCAAGAAAGGGAGGGACAGTTACTCCATCGAGGAAGTTGTGGTTTTTGATACTCTGTGTGAGAGCTCCATCCCGTCTATAAGCCGTCCAGTTCCCGCACCTAGGGGTATAGCACCAGCAGTAAACCTTCGGCCTACAGCAACCTCTCCAGAGGAAACAATAACGCCAGCAGATGCTTTACCACCAGCACCGGGGATAGGTCGAATTGGTGAGCCGTCCCCTTGGTGGGAAAGATTGGCAGTCCCAAGGGCCACTGGACAGTTGGCAGGCACATACAATGTATACTATAGGTACATGGGAGGGCCTAAAATGCGCTCTCATGCTGATGCAGAACGCCACTGCCGACAGGAAGGCTTAACTTTTAATAGAGGCACTTTTGACTATAGCCGGAAGAACCCTCTGTGTGCAGTGGGAAGAGGAATTGCGGAGGAAGCAGAAGACGATTCGTACTCCGGGGATGTAGTTGATGACATTGTTGCGGAAGCTCATTGTGCCGAGATGCGGATTCCAAAGAACTACTTTGAGGCTACACATTACCCCAAGCCGCAGAGTGGAAGCGTGCGATGGACGATGAGATTGGGGTCCTTTGGGAAAGGAACGTAATAACCGAAGCCGAGAAGTCGGAAGCAACCAACATTATTGGATCAAGTTGGAAGTACGCTATCAAACGAGATAGTGATGGACACATCGCCAGGTACATGGCACGATTGGTTGCTCAAGGATTCAAGCAGCGGAGCGGCATCGATTTCACAGACACATATTCCCCCGTGATCTCGTTTACCATTGTGACATTGTTCTTTATAATTCTCGTTGCATTCATGGGATGGGTGCATTGCCACCTCGACGTGCGGTGTGCTTACCTCTACGGGAAGTTAGATAAAGATCCTTCATGCAACCTGCCTGCGGTAACAAAGTATTTGGAAATGTGGTATGGAAGCTGCACCGAGGGTTATACGGCCTCCACCAGTCTGGCCGGTTGTGATTTCAGGAATTGGATAGCACATTCAAAGAGTTAGGTTTTACGAAAATACTCACAACTAACTGCATCTACCACTTCCAGGGGCGAGCCATAGTAATTGTTTATGTAGATGACCTGGCTGTTTTTGCTCGGGACCAGAAGACACTGGAAGAGGTTAAGGGATTGCTCAGGAGTAAATACCAGATTTAAGACTTGGGCACCATTAGACGTTTCCTCGGCATCGAGTTTGAGAACCGACACGGTGAGACAATCATCCACCAAAGGGGATACATAAGCAAGCTTGTGAGTCGGTTTGGGCGTGCTGGATTCCAAAAGATTCAAGTGCCCCTGGATGCTGGGGTGAACTTGGCTAAGGAAGACCGCCGCCCCGAAGGTGTTGAAGAGGGATGCAGCCAATTTCGCTCTCTCTTAGGGGCGCTGATGTTCCTGGCCTCGCGTTCCCGCCCCGACAACCTGTTTGCGGTGACGGCTGTCTCAATTTAATAGTTGCCCCAGCCAGGTACACATGAACTGGCTGAGGAAGGTTCTTGCATATGTCCATGAGACAAAGGGGCTGTCCATTTCCAGTGCATCGATTGAAAGTGGTGCTTCTGACAAAGTCCAGTTCTACGTGGATAGGTCCTGGGCAACATGTGATGACAGAAAGTCCTGGTCGGGATTCATCGGCCTGTGGAATGGTGTGCCGGTAACGTGGAGAGTGGTGAAGCAGAAATGTGTAGCACTATCCACCATGGAGGCGGAATTTATAGGGCTTTCTTCTGCCGTCGTAAAAGCCCGCTGGATCTCTGCGATTTGTGCTGAATTCCCCTGGCTGCCGATTTTAAAACCCCCATCCATCTATTGTGATAACATGTCAGCCATTGCATTCTGTAAGGACAATACGGAGAGGATGCAAATGAAGCACATAGACCTCCGCTATAAGTTTGTACGGGAGGCGTTGGCCGAGGAAGAATTCTCCCTGCACTATGTCCCCTCCCGGGACAATACGGCCGATATATTCACGAAACCCCTTCCCAGGGTCCCTTTTGAAAGGCTTAGGATGGCCTTCTTGGAAAACTAGAGGAAATGGGGGTGTTTGTTATGAGAACAGTTTTCACATAAATGGAACTTTCCTCTAGTTGACTCTTACGTATTGTTTATGGTAGTGTGTTGTAGCCCGCAATATGTTTGTGTGTTTGTGGCTACTCATTTATATCTTTTTTAGTTCACAGGCTTTGACTATTGGATATTCGTATTAATTTGTTATTTGTTCAATTGGGGTAGTAGGCTAGCTTACAGGTTGTAGAGTAGCCATTTAGTTTTGGTCACATGATATCTGGGCATGGGAGGATCATGGGTAATTTTTCTAGGGTCAATGATAAGCCATCATGGCTGCCAGTCAGTGTGTGTTAGCCAGGAGTTAGTCCTGATTAGAAACTGAATATAGATTTCATGAACATTCTAATTGAAATGTGTTTACAGAGGTACTGTATATTGCTCCCAATAAAGTTCTGATTGGGATTGCAAGCTGGTTGTTGTTTTTGAGCCTGATGAACTTGAATTAGGTTGAGATGAAGTGGGCAGCCATATTGGACTCCAGTGAAGTGACTGTCTTATGTCAAGTGTCCACTATTGTCTTAGGAGAGAAGTTGTAACATGACGGACGATGAACGACCTGTTGAAGGCAGTTGTGGCGAACGACAACGGCAGCCATGGTGTCATCGAGCGTGCAAATGGTGAATGAGCTTGCAAACGACGAGCAGGTTTTCGAACGACGAACGAGCCTGCGAACGGCGAATGGGTTTGCGAACGGCGAATGAGTTTGCAAGCGCGAACGATCTTGTAAACGGCGAACGGGCTTGCGAACGACGAACAAACGGCGCATGGGCTTGCGAGCGACGAACAGTTAGCAAATGGGAAAAGGGCTTGTGAACGACGAACGGACTGAACAGCGCTTGGGCTAGCGAACGACCAACGAGTTTGTAAACGGCGAACGGGCTGCGAACAGCGCATGGGCTTTTGAACGATGGGCGGTTTGCGAACGATGAACAGGCTTGTGAGCGACGAACGGACTGCGAATGGTGCTTGGGGTTTTCGAACGACGAACGGGTTTGTGAATGGCGAACGGCCTTGCAAACGACGAGCGGACTTCGAACGGCGCATGGACTTGCGAAAGACTAACGGGCTTGCGAACGGCGACCGGCCTTGCGAACGACGAACGGACTGTGAGTGGCGCTTGGGCTTGCGAACGACGAATGAGTTTGAAATCGGCGAATAGGCTTGTGAACGACGAACGGACTTCGAACGGTGATTTGGCTAGCAAATGACAAACTGGCTTGAGAACGACGAACGGGCTTGCGAACGACGAATGGACTGCGAACGGCGCTTGGGCTTGGGAAGGACAAACGAGATTGCGAACGGCGAAAGGACTTCGAACGGCACACAGGCTTGCGGACGGCGAACGGGCTTGCAAACGAATAGACTGCGAACGGTGCATGGGCTTGCGACCGAAGAGCGTGTTTGCGAACGGCAAACGGGCATGCAAACGATAAACGGATTAGCGAATGACGAACGGTCTTGCGAGCGGCAAAGGACTGCGAACAACAAACGGGCAGCAGGTGGCAATCGACGAGTTCGTGGTGACGGAGGGGTGTGCGAGTGACGAACGGCATGCGAGTAGCAATGCAATGATGCTGAAGCAATGGTAAGGGAGGTAGAGTCTGTGGTGGTGATCAAATGGTAATGTGTGGCTGACCCGGTGAACCGTTCAGTAGCAATTGGCTTAATCGGGTTGCGAATGGCAATTAGCTTAAAAACGATGGTCAGGCCATCGAACGGCAAACGGCTCGAGCTGTGAATCTTTCAGGTAAGCTTGTAATCGGTGAATGGGTGAAAGGGAAACCGTGATGAACACAAGGTGAATGCTTCACTTGCTTTACGAACAGAGCGAACGAGATGACGAAAGTCTTTGTTCAGCCAGGACGTCGGGAGAATGTGGCAAGCGTCGAAGACAGGGAGGCCGAGAAGGGAGACGGCTACATGGATGGCATCAATTAAAGGTGAGCGGTGCAGCAACGGTGACGAACGATGAGCGTATAGTGAACGAACAAACGTCTTTTTATTGTGGGAGAATTCATTGTGGATGATCAACAAACGAACGAACCAATTCCTTGTAGGGATGATCGGCAAACGAACGAACGAACGAACGCGAACGGGAGTCTTCTTCATGTAGCAGGCGAACGGCAGATCGTGCGAACGATGAACGGTCAAGGAAGCGATGTTGACGCAGCAGCAGCTGGAGAAAAAGAGATGATTGTCTATCGCCGTGACACTATTTATGGAGGGCTTGCGCGCACCGGACCCGCGCAGGCGCAGGTGGGCGTCTGAGCTGGGCGTATCGCGAGAGCTTTGATTCCTCCAGGGTAGCGAGCACTCAGGAACTGAATGCAAATAAATTTACAGGTAGTGTATATTTTCTGTCCGGCAAGTAGAAACACGATTTAACATTGCATAAAGTGTTCCGAATGGGATTAGGCAGCTTTAGTGTGCAGCTGAAAGAATAAATATTGACAGTGTGACTGTTTGTCAGCCACCCTTCTTTCAAGGTCAATTGACATTAGCAGTAAGCTAAGATAGAAAACCAGGAACACGTGAGATATACCCGTGGATGGAAAATACAGGTCATCACATGATCATAGCTCGTTCCACTTTTATTTTTAGCCCAGTAACAATATAAACTAACTAACTTTTTTTTAAAGCTACCTAACTTTTTTTTACTTCCACTTTGTTTATAATTCAAAGAACAACACTGTTAACAACAACCAACTTTTGAATTTACCGTACCATGGTTTGGTTGTTGCATCACATTAAAAAAATTCAACTCTCATTCGGTGTAGTCAAGATGCACTAGCCTATCCGTAGCGCATCATGGGGACATCGAATGAAAGTTGCATTTTTTTTTTAAGTTCTCTTTCAAAAATTTTGAATTAGGACCCACTTTGTCAAAATAAGAATTGGATTGGGATCCAGAAAAGTGGTCCGCATTTTTTTTTTTACAAAGAAGAAAGATGAAGCACGGTTGCGCATTGGCGCTTTTATAGGAGGGGTGCGATTAATGCATGCACATTTGAGTTACTGAGCTGGCAGGCATAGACATATAACTTTCTTCTGTAGGGAAAAAGCATTTGAGAACAAGAATGCGAAAGTTACAGGTAATGTATATTTTCGGCAGCAACTAGAACCTTTTTTTTCAAGAGCTTACAAAAACTTGGAACTTGATTTATGGCTATGCATTTTTTTTTTGGACCACCTTGTATAAATTAGATTAGAGTCATCAAACCAAATCTCCCTGAAAGGCAGTACAGGGAAATCAACAGTTACTGTTATCAAAATGCACTGGAAACTGAATAATATTGACAAATTAATTTCATATTATTCAGAAGTAAATAATCCAGGTCATATCTAGTATAATAATAGCACGAGTTTCTTAGCCAAAACGTGGAAAAGGCTAAAGGAAGAGCTATGCCATGAACACCCTACGACAAATTAAAACACAATTATTTAAATATATACATTTAAAAAAAACTATCGTTAAGGCCGCGAAAAAAAAAATGTGTGCTTCTCAGGCCCCTTGCTGAGAAGCACACAAAATTCTCCTGATCAAAAATTGTTATTGGACTTTAAGGCAACTATGTTATTGCTTTGTGTCTCGAGCATTTTAAGAACGAAATACGAGACATATATTAAATTGTATATTCAACTTTCAGGTCTTAAACTGCTCTATATTTGCATATGACTTCGTTTTTATTACAAATTGTTTGCTTTCTAAAATGGCAATAATATTATTTTGAAAAACAAAATCGCCAAAACAAGGACTTTTGAATTTTGAAATAAAAATAAAAATAAAAAGCCTGGTCACTGGGTCACTTCTGTAAATTCAGAAAAAAGCTCGAGAAGCAAAGAATTTTTTTTTCACAGCCTAAGAAGTTTTAAATATAGTTTACAATAACTCTAAAACACCTCAGGAATAGAAGACTTACCTTAGCCCCAGTCAAAAAATATATATTTGTTTTGTTTGTGTCAAAAGCATTTGAACTGGCTATTTGACGAAATTTTTCTGGAACATCATCTGCAACAGGATGAGCCACCAGCTGCAGAATACTAGAAAATCTAAGTAAAATCTGAAAAATAATTGGCACAATAAACAAAAGTAAGCATGAGTAAAAGTAGTCATTAGATTAAAAGCCAACCAAAACAACTTGAAGACTTCAATGGCAGAGCCTTGAAACTATATTGTTTATGGGAAAATAATTTAGCTTGGCTTTTTTTTCCAATAAACTGAAGCCACATTCAGATGGCTTTTTATTCATTCAGTATTTATTCTTCTGAACACTTTAAATTTTATATTTTCATGATGCTACAGCGAAGAAATACTTTAAATATCAAAGCTGCAAATTTTTGCTATTTTTTTTTATAGAATTGGGTATTTCCAAGTTCATTTTATTACAATAAATTAACGCATCCTTAGCTACAGCAACTCTTGTGGTCCACACAGGAACAATCTTTAAATTCAACCAAAAAAAATCGCCCATAAGTATTGAATAGTGTTAGTACAGAATGATTTGGAGTATCCGATCACCCCCTCGTAATTCTTAAATGATATACAATTCTAAAAAGAGTGAAAAATATCATTACAAAACAGCCTATGTAAAGCAAGAGATAGAAAAGCAGGGTGCATCCAATGACGCCAGTCCCCACCCCAGGGGTCGAATTTCCAAATTTTGAACCAGTTGCAAATTTGCACCCTAGATCTGTAACTGGGGTGCAAAAAAAGTCTTTGAAGTGCAAAATCAAAATATAAACCAACACTGTGGTCTCCTATTTTATAGCCATTGAAAATTCCAACATTCAGCATCTTAATATGTACTGTTTTCCTGCACTTTACTTAAAACTCACTTAACTTCACTATTCAACTGAAAAACCTATACCCATAGTTTAATCAAATGTAGTAAAAAAATGGAGTTTAATTTCTTTAGAAGGAATGGTGTAACAGGAAATCTAATTCCAAGCTGTTTAAAATGCCGCAAACCGCAAGTCTCTAGCTTCTGCCGTGCAAAAGTTATGAAAAGTTCAACTTTGGTGCGCAATTTTGCACACCAGAGTTGCTTCTGGAGTGCAAAGTGCAATTTTTGGAGTGCAATTTGCCCCTGTGCATCCGAATATTTTGACCCCTGCCACCCAATACACACACGCAATACACACATGCCCAATACACACACGCAAAAAAAAATCCCCACAGGCACAAGGGAAGGCACCTTATGAAACTTAAATGGAAAGAAAAGTTGATTTTTGCATGGTTGGAACAGCCTCTATAATTGAAGCCATTTTGTATATAAACAATTTTATAATGTCTCCAATGATCACTTCAGTAAATGATCCCGCTTTGAAAGCTGACGCCCTTAAAGGTACATTAGGTGGTCTGTGGTGAAGTCGCCCAACACACTAACATATTTTTCTCCCTTTGCTTAAGAACTCAATGCTACAGTAAATCCCGTTATAACGATATCTCTTACAACAATAAACCTGTTATAACAATGCTATTTTTGAGACCCTTCAAGCAACAATGCATGCAAAAGTGATCGTTTATAATCATAATACAATATTCTATTTTCAAACATCCGTGGACTATCGTTCTAAAGAGGTTTTACTGTATTACATTTTGTTGGGAACGCTTTTGCGGTGATCAGCTGTCTTTCACAAGATCACCTCGCCCCATGCAACATGTTATAGCGTCGGGTGGCTTCACTGCAAAACAACTAATCTATCTTTAAATCTCGCTTATGATCAGTATTTAAGGCCAACAAACCTCCCTTCCCCACCAACAATCTCAATGGAAACATCATCACCAATGTGACATTCATTCACCACTCATGAAGTTAGACACCTCCTTTCCGCTACTCAAAAAAATGCTCCTCTCCCTGACCTGACCCGATTTTGAAGGAACTGGTTCCCGCCACTGCCAAAAGCTATTTTCCAGCAGGTTATCACGGACTTAGTCATACCCGAGCCCTGGCTCACAGCTAATGACTCATCAATACATAAACTTGTATCCTCTGTAAATGATTGGAGAAGCTCAACATCAAGCAAATTATTACCATCCTCACAGTAAGCAAAACACTTCACTATAAATCAGTATGGTGGCTTCCATGTTAAACCTACTATTCATAACTTTATTTCCTTCCTCCTTCTCGTCACTGAATGGCTTGAAGACGGGTTACAGGTAGACGTGGTCAATTTTGACCTCGCTAAGGCCTTCGACCCCTTACCCACGACATCCTTGCAACTAAGCTAACCTCACCGCCATAAGCATCACTGGTTACCTCCTAAAGTGGCGCATTGCCTTCCTCACAAATATAACTCAATGCACTATGCATTATCAACGGTCTCTCTTCTAACCTCAGCAGTGACACTAATGAGTCCCATGTGGACGAGACCTTGCCAGCTTCCTCTTTATCAGTGAATTAACTGGCCATCTGCAATAACCATATCTTCTATTTGTTCCAGTAATTTCTCCAAGTGACTCCATTGCCTTTCAATCTAACATCTACAGATTTGTGGCACAATTAAGTTCACAAGATGAACCAGGATCTCAACGAAACCTAGTGTACTGTCCTTAGTTTAGGCCACCCAATCATACTACACCAGTCCACCGTAAATATGTGGACCTCAGAAAAGCTTTAGTTTACTTATTGACCACTCCTTTTTCCAACGCATTGATCTCGTCACCAGACGAGTCTATTGGATGCTTGCCATCAAATGAAGGTCCTTTTATGTCCTAGACTAATGCACTTTTGTTATCCTCTGTCGTTCCCTCGTCTGCAGCATCCTTGAGACATAATGTTCTGGTTGGTATCGGACCACAACAAACTGGAGAGGCTTCATAGAAGGGGATCAAATAAGTACATTCCATCAGCCACCTATTTTGCACCAAAAGCCTGAAAACCCCCAGACTTCTCACCCTTGAATACCACAGAATCCAAGGTGACCTCATCTTCACATACAACCACCTTTACTCTCTATAAGTGAACAAATTACCTTTTTGTACACAATAACCCTCAAAAACAGAAAAAAAAATGGACTCAAAATCTCCCACCATCGCTACACCTTCAAAAACCGGTGAACTCTCACTATCTTCCGAATGTGCAGCACCTGGAACCGCTCAAAGATAATGCCCCTGAGCCTGACAACTTGAAGACCAAACTTTATTCCTTCTTACCGAAGATCATCCCAGTTTCATCATACGAACTGGTGATATGTTTCCACTTATTACTAGCATCAAAAGCTTCCAGCATCCTGCTGGTATTTCATCAATGTTGGTGCCCTGATAGCTTTCAGAAAAAATTAGAACAAATCTGGAATAAGCTTTTAAGTCTTCTATGCCTGAAACTAAAATGAAACTAGAGTGGTGTAATTAAACATTCAAACCTTGCTAGGAGAGGCGTGTAGGAGCTTCAAATTACTGAAATCTTCACTTTTAGTATTGTATATCTGTAGAATGTGCTTGAGGGAGAGGGAGGTATGAGTTTTTGCTGGATTAACCTGGATTTCTATTCTAGTATGATTCACATTATTCAGGTCACAGGCAGTAAATTCAAGCAGAATAGCACCCATCTCATTTCAGGAAAATTATATGTTAAGCTCATTCAAAATTTATTGCTAATATTACTCTTGCTAACGCTAGTGACTGCCAGTTTTGAATTGCTAGGGGACATTCCGCTACAGCAAGCTTCCTATGAATGCTGTTCCTATCACATAGACTTTTCCAGCAATGCACAATGAACCCCTTTCTATGTAAATTACTTAAGATGCCACCAGTGTAGACCTTATGGGAACCCCAGAGTCATAATGCTACTGGCAGTGAATTCTTAACATGGGACTGAATGTTTTTCTACGCAGTTCAAGCACTTAAACCATTTTATAACTGGTTGGAACCTCCAAATAGTGCTGCACATTATTGATATACACAATCAGCAAGAAGGCATAAGGGTAAAAGCAGCAACCATATGTAAATTTGAAATTAATCAAAATTAAGTTTACAAATTGTTAGGTACAGCTGGAAAAAAAATAAACAAAAACTGTTACCTTTGCAATTGTTCCATTTGCAGTTCCTATTATACCAACAGGTTTGTCATTCTGTATTGTAACAGCCAGTGACGTTATGTGTCCCTGAATGATACCTTGGAAATATCCTGATATTGGATCCTTAGCTTCTATATATTTATTTAGGCCACTCCCAGAAAAATTGTCATCTACAGGAGTAGTCTGGAGAAACAAAGAATTAATCGTAACTGTACCTACATATCTATCTAGCCTATGCTTATTTATAATTCAGTATGTGTGAAGCACAAAAACACAAACATACGGTACTGAATTGACTAAATACTTTTGCTTGACAATTATGCTATTACACCTATCATTTTCAGTCTTTTATGTCCAAATTTACCATAATGATAGTCCACGCTTGTTATTCCTAAGAAATCATTAAGATATTAGGCACCGAATTGGTTCCCAATAAATATTTTGTTTGCTTGGCACTTGGCAGACTAGGCTGTATTTTATTTAAAAGGATTAGATTTGGGTTATTAGTCAGTGCACACGGAAACACTTAAACTGCAGAATATTAAGTTGACTGCCTTTTTTCTCGCACCGTAAGGACTTAGCAAGTAACTACCGTAGATGCATAAGTTAAACAATACTATCTTGATTGTGCCAAGCACTGTTGGCAAATTTTGCAAAAAAAAAAAAAGGAAGAAAATTATGAAAATACATTTGCGCTCCATTTCTTTAAACCCTCTATTATGGCAGCAAAAAAGTGTGCCACTAGCAGAATATAAGAATCTGCACCTAAAAACACTTCCCTAATTTATAGTCTGTTCCACATTATGTTTTCAGAAAACTAACTGTATGACGCCACATTTTCTTCCACTACGAGTGCAAAAACATGTAAATATCCCACTCGTAGACTCTGACAGTAACTGTGTAGAGCCCGCAATTGTGATATCCACATGTTTTTGCACTCGTCGTGCAAGGAAACGTGGCATCATACAGTTAGTTTTTTGCAAGCATAATGTGCAAAAACAAGTAAATATCCCACTCGTAGACTCTGACAGTAACTGTGTAGAGCCTGCAATTGTGATATCCACATGTTTTTGCACTCGTCGTGCAAGGAAACATGGCATCATACAGTTAGTTTTCTGCAAGCATAATGTGGAACAGACTATAGTGTAAGATAATTTCTTTAAAAAAAAATATGGCTTCTGTCGTGTAAAATAATTAATGCCAATTAATTCTTTAAAACAAAGCCATTTGAACTGTCCTTTACTTGAGCAAAAATTAGTAAATGGAAATCTCACACCCATAACTTTCAACGAAAACTGCCTAGGCCTATATAAGATTGCATCACTGGATCCAAACATGTCAGTACAGCAAGGAATGATGGCAAAGAAGATTATGGGGTAAATACGTAATGCAGGTCCAAGTATATAATGTAAAGTTAAGTTAAAGGGACACCTGGCCTGCCTTATAACAGCCACGCGCTGATCGCCATCCATGCATATAACATCGCAAAGGCCAACTGAGATAGTTGCTGTGTTCCTCGCAGCGAAGTACGCAGCTACTGTCTCAATTGGCATTGCACATAATAGACTAGACGAACCAGCATGAACGCATTAATCGTGTCGTCACAAACCGGAATAATTCTCGTATTACAATTACAATTTATCACAATTTAACATCACAATTTATTATTTTCTAGTCTAGTGTCTTATAATTTTGGTTCGGCGATCTAATGGAATAATTATTTTAATTTTTACCGCATTTGTCTTTTAGATTTTTGATCTCATGGGAATTATTAGAATATTAGTACATGCACACACAGAGATGAAAAGTCAGGATTATTGTAAGCGCGCAAAGGATCATCTACTGCGGGACGCAGTAAATATAGTTAGTTATTATTCAACAGAAAATCTCCTAGATGCCACATTTTAAAACGAATTTTTACCAAGGGATTGACTAACGGTAAGGAAATAGATCTTTGGGCCATACTTGATGTGGAGGATCGAGAAAAATGGCACTGGGAGGAATGTCCTTTAAATGACTCAAGTTAGTTAGGAATTTAGAAATAGTAATCCTGCTAGTTGATACAAAAATAATATAACAGAATGCAAATATCAATTGTGACTTTTCTTTTCCTTTTTGCTGGGGTCAAAGGACTAGCTGTGGTCATGTACTGGGATCAATTTGGGTCTATTATGCGTTTTGATGACTGGAGTCTTCTTGGTCACTTTTCGGTCACGAACTGGGGTCAAAAATTAGGTCACAAAGGCCTGAATGAAGGTCTGTTTGGGACCAACTGTGGGGTTTATTTGAGACCGCCCCCCCCCCCCACAAATTAGGTGACAAAAAAAGCAAGCCACAAGGTCCCGAACACATCCCGTATGTTTCAATATGACCCCAATTGTTGTGACCAAACACTGGGCTCTGATAGGTCCAGGGGCGGTGTTAGACCCAGGCCTACCCGGGCATATGCCCAGGTAAAAATAACAGTGCCAGGGTCCATGCCCTGGAAAAAAAATTATCACATCAAGTTGTTTGTTAAAGGTCTTCAACTCTTGAGCCGTCCTCAACCCAAACAGCATTGTTGTAGCTGGAAAGTGCTTCCTTTAAATATTCAATCACGTTTACAAACACACCATTTTAATAGAAACAGTGTAAACTTATAAATAGTTAATCAAGAGCATTTTAACATGCATATCAAAATTGTTATACTGGCTGTTTTTGGGGAAATTTTTTTCCCTGTTTTCTGGTGGTTTCTGTTAGCTAGCTTGCCCAATGAATATTTATAACTGTTAATTTGGTAGGTTACAGTACCGTAAATCGTAGATTAAACGCCCATGGGCTTACGCAGTTAAATTGGCAAAAATCAAGCATTATCAATTTTCTAACCTTTCTGAACATCTATTACAGAAAAATCGAAGCTTTTGAACGATCTCTGAAAGACCAATTTTTACATCCTTTTAATTGCTGTGAAGAAGGGAGGAGGCTTAGGTGAGAGATGTTTTGTGCAGGTGCTAGGAGCTAAAGGAAGAGTCCACTATTACTACAGGGAGGAAGAAGGGGCCAGTAAAACAAAGCAAGCAGTACTATCTTTATTCACATCATATAACTTTTAGATAATTTTTCGTAGAAAAACGACAATCTGAGCGGTGGGCTTTAGCTCCACTATTTCATGATTCGGATTTTACAGCATTTTAGGGGGTGGGCTTTAGCTTCAACTGGTCTTTTAATACACAATTTACGGTAGGAAGTCATGAAGGATACAGTAGTAATGTCAAATAATTGGCATGGCAGATTGATAAAACTGCTAATTTAAACTATGAACGGGGTTTTATGACTATTCTTAGTACCCCGGGATCAGTGGCAAATCTACCAAACAATGGGGAGACTGCCCTACCCCCCTTTTAGAGGTCTCCGATATTCTTCATACATAAGGGGAAGGTCTCAAAATTACCTCACATAATTTAGAGACACTAAAAGCTTATATGAACACAACAAAATTTGCTCCCTCCCCACCTCAAAAAAAATTATGCTTAGTAGCAGTTTTAATATCAGGATCGAGAATAAGAGGGTAGGGTAATGTGATTTCCCCCCCCCCCCCCCATCCCTATCCAACAAAAAGTCAAAATCACGAAAATGAACCTCAATCGGTTGGACAAACTACAAATACCCCCTCCCCTCATTATATATTCCTAGATCTATGCCCGGAATATTACAGGCGTGCCCAGCCAGTGTCCGGGTGGAAATTTGTACCCAAATTTGTACCCGATTATAAATTTTGTAGAATCACTAAGAGATGGAAATGTTTGGTCTGTAGCATCTCTAAGAGATG
>JAHWFP010100587.1:0-23695 GCA_023313725.1 Lithobius niger | reverse complement strand
ATCCCTAATACTCCTCCCCTCTCCTTCTTGGCTCCCTTCCCCCTCCAGACTTCGGCTCACCTCGCTATGCTCCCTGTCTTTTCCCTTACAAATCTCCAGAACTTCTAGCCCGCTTCCCTGCCCCCTTCTGCCACTTATCTAGCCAGCTTCTGGTTAAACTCTGATATTTCCCTAAGCTTTTTGTCAGTTGCCGCTATTTTGCAATAGATGGTGGGACTCGCTGTACAAAAATTCACCAATGCTAATTGCTTGACCAAATTCCGAACAGACTTTGAAGAAATGAAATGGGTCACTCGTGGAGGCCATTTTGTCTACTCCCCAAGATTGCTGTAGGTCGGGCCGGATAGTTTACTGGTCATGGTATTGGGCAATTTGGTACATAGACTTACCACCAAGGCATGGTGAATAGGTACACATACACTACACTTCTTACTCCTCTCCCCTACCCCTCAGCATACAGCTCACCTCACCTAGACATGACAAGAAGAGACTCACACAATTTTGGAGAGTCCCTCAACTCTGGTACAGCGGATATTCGAAATTTAGCCCCCTTACCTTAAGTAGGCAGGGACAAAAGAACTTGGGATAGAGGAGCGTGAAAGTCTTGATCCCTCACTTTGGTATCTCTCTTGCCCACAGGGTAGTTGGGGAGAGGGAAAAAAACCTGTCTGCTTTCTGCTCGACAGTGCGATGCCAAAGTTGTCAGATAACAGAAGGGCATTCATTTCCTCGACCGAATATTTCAAAAAGCATATGGATGCAATAGGTCAATCGTATCAAAAACCAAAACTGGTAAAAGGGACCGCCAAGTTCCGAATGGTTCGGCCGTTCAAAGGAGTGATATCAACACACCAAAACATTTGCCAAGTTAATCGTACCGAATAATACTTTGGACGTTAAATGAAAACTTGAACATTGCTACCGAAAGTAACAATGTTCTAGTTTTCATTCAGCCTTCGAACTATTAAGTGGTGCGATTAACTTGGCGAATGTTTTGGTGTGTTGATATCACTCCTTTGAAGGGCCAAACCATTCTGAACTTGGCGGTCCCTTTTACCAGTTTCGGTTTTTGATATATCAGTTTTTTTTTTTAATTGTGTATTAGACTAAACTCAATTAGCCTGCAGATGCGTAATAGAGTGCCACGTCAACAATAGCTTGAGTGGCCTTTTTTCCACTATTTTAATTTCATATCACTTCTTTGAGAGGCCAAAAACTTAGTCGTTTCTTTACCAGTTTTTGGTTTTGTTTTAGTGTTTTTAATTTATTTTTATTTAGTTCATATCACTCTATTGTGAAGCCGAATCATTCTAAACTTGGTGGCCTCTTACCAGTTTTTATTGCCTGGGCATGACAGGAACTGGCTCCGTCTATATAAGCGGATCGCGGCGAAGGGCAGCATCTTTCTTCCTAGGACAATTGCGTCAACCAGTTGTTACTGGAGCTCTTCAATGGATTTGTCGATCCTCCTTGCTGGTGCAGTATCTTCCTCTGATTTAGGGGGGGGGGGGGCGAGATTCGGTTTCCTCTCCTGGACTTGCTTCAGATGAGACCTCCACAACCTACCTCGATCCGCATTTCTCAAAAGCCCCACCTTGTTTCCAAACGTAAGGAATCACCACATGTTGGGACGATCCATCCACCACTTCAGCCGCCTTCCTATATTTTTCCAAAGCTTCTCCAGGAGTTGCCTTCCTGCAGAACGTTCCGTCGGTTCGGGCCTCATGAGCGTCTACTTCGCCCGATCCTCCCCCTCGCCTATTGTTTCAACACCACTAGGGAACTCACCGAGTCTTTCTCCGAGGTTCTCTTCGCGTGCAGGTTTACGATTACCGGTTCTCTTTCCAAGATTCCGACGACATTTTTGCATCCCTTCGGTAATTCCCGTCGATTGTTGTTTTCCAGGACCGTCCGGTCCACCATCTCTGGTTCGAGTAGTTCTTGACATGATTCCTCTTGCTCCTTCGGACCTATTCTGCCTCGAACCATGGTCTTCCGGTTCTTCGGATAACAATCCGGTATTGTCTGATTTTCTACCTCTCCATCGTAGCTCACCGCTTCCAAGGTCTAAGACATCCTTTTCTCGCATACCCGGATTCACGCTGATTCTCAAGGCAGAAACCCCAGTACGTCAGCTCTGCCCAGGACCCATGCCGGTGCATCTGTTTCTACATGCTACCGATCCTGCACAAGAAATTTATCACTAGTTCCCGATTCTTCACCAAGACGACACTTTCAAAACATCGCTATGATGTCCTCACCTCATTTTGGAATCCATTCAAGTTGGTTCTTCTGTTACTCCTTCGTGCCCTCTTCCCTCTTCAAAAAAAAAAACAGAGACAGAATCGACTCAACTAAAGATGAAGAAGGAAGAACGTTCTCACTATTACTCTAGATCTTCAAACCAAGCCATCGGGATCGATATACGTCACTATTCCCGTCCGATTCCTCTTGTCATTCGCCTTCTGATGCTGACGCCGCAACAACTATTGATACTACTCTCACAATTACCTCCTGTCAACCAGGACCTTCCTTTCCAGGTGATTCCAACACAGCGTGAGTGGAACCATGTTCGATTCTTCAGCATTTTTACAACTCCTGCAACAGCACCGATTCCTACCGCCTGCGGTTCCCCACCGCTGTGACACCGCACATCCGATACCTTCAGTTCCTACCTCACTACACCGCCACCTGAGGGTACTTTGACTAGGAATGGGTCGGTAACCGAAACCGAATTTTCGGTTTTTAATGAAAACCGATACCGAAACCGATTCGCATTTTGTGTCGGTTTTTCGTACGGTGTTCGAAAAATCAAAAAATTATTTGTTGTTTTAATTTTTTTTTAATAATTATCATTTTCTACATATAAATGACAGCAAAGCTCCTAGCTATTAAAACGAAAATAGTACAGGAAAATGATGCCACATCTGTACCCACGGTCTATGGCACTGCTGAAAGTGAAAGCAGGAGTGAGTTGAAGCCAGTAATACTACTGTTACAAGAAAAAAAAAATAGAAATATCTGGTTGGGGTGGATGGTGAAAACTGATACCGAAACCGCGATTTGTTGGGCGTGAAAACCGAAACCGGAACCGAAGTCAACAAAATGAAATTGACCCATCCCTAACTTCGACTGTGGCGGGCAACTTCAAATCTCAACGGTCTTCGCGTCGTCTTCGTTCATTCAACTTAGTGGCAGCCATGTCTTCTGATTCCTCTTCTTCCGAGGACCTCTTACCTCCTGCCAGATCGCCAATGTCCCGGAACCAAAGCCATGTATTTGCCTTGGATTTGCAGCAGGGACGAAAGAACACTTTGTTCCTCATCCCTGCTGCCAAAACCATCGTCAGTGCAACGGTTTGGATCTCTTATGTAGTATATGCATCAAAATCTCCCCATCAAAATGGAAGGAGATCCGCCGCTGCCAGAGAAGTTCTCGCCTGCGAGTGGATCGCCAACGCCGACAAAAAGAACTACCAACAACAGTTACTTCCAGTATTTCTACGTCATCCACCTCTAAAATATCGTCTATGCCTTCAACTTCATCCCAGGTTGCTGTTACAACCACAGTTCCATTCTCTTTCAAATGTAATCACTGCGGTTTCTGGACCGTCCGGATACCGTCCTCCGCGTCCTCCGTCCCTTCTGAAGAAAGGACTTAAAATTAAAACCATCCGATTCTCCATGGCCCCTTCGCGGTTTCCGTCGACACGGCCACCTCTAGCAACGTTTCCTGTGCTTCCTTCGACCGTGCTCCGTTCACCACCCTTGCCGACAGTAACATCAACTGTAGACTCACCTATTCGATCCATGGAATCGGGAATCGAGAGAACTGTGACACCGCCATCTTTCGAACCTACTCTGTGTCTGCCCGCTTCTATGATCCAGGTGGTCCTTACGCGAGGGCTTTAACTTAGAAAACATAGACTTCAACATATAGTTCATTCTCTCCTGGGCTGATAATTTTTCGACTGAACGTGTGTCTTTGAGAAACGAAAATTCTACGCTTCGATCCTCTGTCGCCACTATCGAAGATCAGAAGTAGTTGGTCTCTCGAATGACCCTCTCGACACAGGGTGCTCCGGATGAACTATCAGTTGTTCAAACACAAGCTTCCTAGGCTATCTCCTCTTCCGTCTTCACCCCCGTGGCATATTTTCTACTGTGGTCGTTCTCGTACCCGACGTCTCCATGGAGCCCCGTCAGCATTACGACTCCGTTCCTCCCACGCTCCTCGTTTCCGCTCGGAAACTCCATCCCCTTCAACTGTGCATCAACTTTACAAGGCAGCCCCTTCTCCGCTTCCATCTCCATATCAGGGCTCATCGGCCACAGCTGCCAACTTTTTCACACCTCCTCTGGCTCCTCCGACTGTTGCTTCAGATTCAACTCTGGCTCTGCCGATCCCAGACCTGGCTTAGATTCCTCCGGGTGCATCCACAGATCCAATCCCTCTAAATTCAGCCTGGTCGCCTTCTGCTGCATCCATGCTGCCGGACTTCAATTCTACGGTCTCACACAATCCGTGCCCTTTGCAACAAGCATGGTCTCAAGCTGCTGCCTCTCCTTCCTGCCAAGCCTTGTCATCTTACTCGGTTTGGCAGTATGATGACACACCTTCCTTCTTCCCGGTTTTTTCCAGAATCATTCGACACTCCGACACTTCTGCCAGATCCCTGCCTTGCTCTCCATGCCTGAAGAAGGCTAAAGGTGTCGCCTTAGGATTCCGTGTTCACCCTTAAAGTTCCCGATTCCCAAATTCTTCGATTCCTTCTTTCACGAAGCCACTGTGGACTGCGAGGGATTTTGCTCCCGATTCGGGAATCTACTGTCCAGACTTGGGATCATTACTTCTCGCTCGGTTCCCTTTTCTTCTCTCTTCATTCGTCACTTTAAAAAAATAATAATAATTACTACAACGGCAACCAGATCGAAAGTTTGCTTCGTAACAGACCCTGTCACTTATTCCTCAACAAACAATTGTGATGTGCCTATTCATTTGCACAATCAGGACCCGATTCTTCTTCTTGCAGTTTTCATCGTGCTGCTTACGATTCCGTTCTGAACTTTTAACAAACCCGATCCTATGCAGCACAATAACGGAGGAGGATGGCGATTCATCAGCACGATGTGAATAACCAAGGCTTCACCTAACAGAAATTGGTAGATCGGTTCATTTTTAGTGCTTCATTCTTACCACGCCTCTCCATAGTTCAATCTTCGGGATTTTCTTCCACTTTACCGTGTTCTCCCAGAGTCCCGATTCGCTTAAAAAGCCTCGATATCCTATTACGTCTTCTACACTACCTGCCTGATCCATGCAAGTAACCTCCTTTCCACACTGCTTCATCAATTCCCTACTTCGAGTGCTCCGTCTGTGTTTCGCACGCACGATCCTGTGCTCTACATAGAAGTGACAATTCTGATTCTGCTGCTCATGCTTTAGTTCGGCAGCCGCCGGCACAAAAACCCAAAGGAATAGTCTGCACAAAATGTTTTTGCGCAGAGATGTTCTACAATATGTCTGTACTCCAAAACGTAGTGATGCCACCTTGGCACCCTTGGGGAATTCAAGATGGCGTCCAAAGATGGCGACGAAAAACGGTTTTTTTGTACTTGCATCTAAACGTTCATCCGATTAAAAATTTACCGGTAACCATTTATGTTTATAATAAGAATTCCTTCAAAAAAGGATCTATTCATGTTTTAGTTAAAATTAATCCTTCTTGCCGAAATTCATTATTTAAGTTATTTTAGACAATTCCTGACATTAAACAGCTGCAATACCCGTTCTAATTCGGATAAATGGACGTGATTAGGCTTAGATGAAAGATGAAGATGTATATTTTCCAACAAGGGTAATTACAGCGATTTTTATTAATTTGGAGCTAAGCTACGGCAGTTTACACACGTTGTAGCACTGTGCTTTTCGCTCTATTTTACCACAAGTTCCATCTTTAAACTGCTACACCACCCGTTCTAATTTGGATAAATGGAAGTGATTAGGCTTAGATGAAAGATGAAGATGTATATTTTCCAACAAGGGTAATTAAAATGATTTATATTAGGCACTAAGCTACGGCAGTTTACCTACGTTGTAGTGCTGTGCTTTTTTGCTCTAATTTACCACAGTTCCATCTTTAAACTGCTGCACCACCCGTTCTAATTCGGATAAATGAACGTGATTAGGCTTAGATGAAAGATGAAGATGTTTATTTTCCAACAAGGGTAATTAAAACGATTTATATTAATTTGGAGCTAAGCTACGGCAGTTTACCCACGTTGTAGCACTGTGCTTTTCGCTTTATTTTACCACAAGTTCCATCTTTAAACTGCTGCACCACCCGTTCTAATTTGGATAAATAGACATGATCAGGCTTACACGAATTCCAACAAAGGTAATTAAAATGATTTATATCAATTCGGGGCTAAGCTACCATAGTTTTTCTACAATGTAACGCTGTGCATTTTGAACTATTTTACCACATTTTCCATCTTTAAACTGCTGCAGCACCCGTTCTAATTCGGATAAATGGACGTGATTATAGGCTTAGATGAAAGATGAAGATGTATTTTTCCAATAAGGGCAATTAAAACGATTTATATTAATTAGAAGCTAAGCTACAGCAGTTTAAAGATGGAACTTCTGGTAAAATAGTGTAAAGTACATCGCGTTACACTGTAGAAAAACTATCGTAGCTTAGCTCCTAATTGATATAAATCATTTTAATTACCCTTGTTGGAATTCGTGTAAGCCTAATCACGTCCTTTTATCCGAATTAGAACGGGTGGGGCAGCAGTTTTAAAATGGAACTTGTGGTAAAATAGGACAAAAAGCACAACGTTACAACGTAGGTAAACTGCCGTAGCGTAGCTCCTAATTAATATGTATCGTTTTAATTACCCTTGTTGGAAAATATACATCTTCATCTTTCATCTAAGCCTAATCACGCCCATTTATCCGAATTAGAACGGGTACTGCTGCTGTTTAAAGTTAAGAATTGTATATGTAACATGCGTTAATGGCCTACAATAAATAACGAATTTCGGCAAGAAGGATTAATTTTACCAAAAATATGAATAGAACCTTTATTGAAGGAAATTTTATTCTAAACATAATTGGTAACTAGTCAATTTTCAATCAGATGAACGATTCAGACGCTACAAGCAAATAACCGTTTTGTTGTCGCCATTTTGGAGCCATCTTGAATTCCCCAAGGGTGCCAAGGTGGCATCATTTAGTTTTGGAGTACGGACATATTGTAAAACATTTTGTGCAGAGAGTTTTTTTAGGTTAGGCCAAAAATCAGCATTTGGTAACTGGACTACTTCCACATCTGTCTTCGCTGATTCCTTCTGATACCCGGTTCCACACCACCTTGATTCCACATCACTGCCATCCATTTTGGGACATGCATCGCCTCGTCGTTTCCTGTCTAGCTGCGATACCTGTTTTGGAATCAAGACCGATTCACGCTTCCGGACCAAAGTAGGTTGGCATCTTATTTGTTTGCAATTCGAACCTGACAATACCACTCTGACATTGCATAAATGTAATCGAGATCTGCCGAGATGTGACTGCCCACAGATCAGTAAAACAAACGAAGTTAAATACCTTGGGGTTACTTTAGACAGCAATCTAAACTGAAAGAGCCAGATTAGTGCTATTACTACTAGGTTCGTAGTACTTTTATGTAAGATGTATTATATTAGAAAACTTGTCTCAGTCAAAATGCTCAAAATGGTTTATTACGCTTTAGGTCAGTCTATCTTGCAGTATTCACTTATCTGTTGGGGTGGAACTTAATGAATGCTGTAGATCCAGTCATCAAGCTTCAAAACAAAATTGTTAGAGCGATGACATTTAAAAAGCAACGGGATCACTCTTTTCCAATTTATCAACAGCTCAATATTCTGCCCATTCGCCACCTTTATGTGTTTAGAAAAAACGGAGCTCGCCTTATCACGAATTATCACACTAGGAATCAATCGCTGTTTTACGTTATGCAAACAAAAGTCTCTAAAGAACGACTACACAAATGTAAGTTATAGCTTGGCAGCAAATTTCACAATAACCTGCCTGTTAACATTAAAGAAATTAATAATCAGCACACGTTTCTGAAACATCTGTTTGGGTGGTTGATTAACCTGGACAGAAATTGTCTAGAAGGCATGTTTAGCATTGTGAGCTGAACGTGCTTTCACCTTTCTTCCAATTTTGATGTTTTGCAGCTTTTCTGTCTTTTATTTTATTATTATTATTATTCTTTATGGGTCTGCAATTTATTACTATTAGTATTGACTATTTGCCTATTACATGATTCAACAATTCAAAATTGGTTTTGAACGATACCAATTGTTGACTATATTTTGACTATATTAACTATATATTGACTATAAATTGTTTGTTTTTGCTTTACTCGTGTTTTCTTTGAGATTGATTTATATATCTCACTCCTCTTTGTATTCTGCTTTTATCTCCCTTTTCATAAATTTGTTGCGTATATATATATTTATCGATGCATTTTTAAAAATTTTATTTCGATGTGTTTTGGTGTTGTTTTTTTGGCTCCTAACTTTTGATTCTGTATGCAAAAGTGCTATCTGAGTTCAATTGTTTTTCTTTGTCTGCTGCTCTCAAACCACACGCGAGCATTAGCTCTTGTGGAATGAGTGTTTGCTTTTGTGCTTTTTTTGTAACCTGTGGTGGATGAATAAACTTACTAACTTACTTACCTTACCCTAGTGTCGAACAGATTGTTTGAACCCCTGGCATCGGCTCAGCTGTTCCCGTTTGCTTGCCCTTGGGACTGAGGATCCCGGGTCCAGGCTGGAGAAACTTTCGTTGGTTCCACCCGGACGCTGTCTGTGGGGTCTCCGGCTCGTAATGTGGGTACTCCAAACCTAGCCCGCCTCCTTTTGTGACGAGGTCTGCTATGTAAATAAAATATTTTCGTGGCAATAAAAAGACTAAAATACCAGGGGCACGCGGTTAATTTTAGTTTTTGTTTGCCTATACGAAAATATACATTACCTTTTACCCACCAAGCCTCCCCATGGTGGATTAGGTTCATGTGGGTTGAAGAAAGATGCCGCGCTCTGCCGCGATCCGCTTATATAGACGGAGCCAGTTCCTGTCGTGCGCAGTGAGTTACGAGACCGACAGGGAAGCCAACTTTCAAGCTAGGGATAATAGAGCTCCATGGGGGTGGGGAACCCCTGTAAATAAAAGGTAATGTATACCATTAAAGTGATTTCATAAATATTCATAGTTTTACAGCAAATGGGATCCACACTTCACGCATATTTCGTATAGGCAAACAAAACAAAATTAATCGGGTGTCCCTGGTATATTAGTCTTTTTGGCTTTATTTTGACATTTAGTTTGTTTCCCGAGTGAATTGGACGAGTGAGTTGTTTAGATTTGTGGCGATGTTTAGATACGCACGTCAGTATAGACGCTGTCGTTATCCGAAGTTTGGCCGTTCACTCAGAGACGATTGGATTTGATTGGATTTTATTATAGGGGCCCTGGCCCTTACGCAACCAACCAAACACACCGTAGGACACTAATAACACAAACTACAACGTATTCGTACACTTGAAAGCTAATGAAACTCAAAGAAAAGTCCGAATACTGCCCCAAACGCAGCTCGCGCACTGTACACAAGTCCTGCGCACTCATGTTCCACTGCTGACGAAGTCACACTCTAACTCAACATACGCAGAACACACAGAAACACCCTGACAAAACAGCAACATGCACCCTAACAATTTTGTTCAATCAAATACACGTCGGCAAGAATTTATAGGGTTGGGGAGGATAATTTGTGACTGAGACCCATTCTGAAACGCCTTAGATACATTCACACTAGTTCAGTCTTAGTTCATAGAGGGCGCCACGTGTTTTATGTCGGAATTTCTACTCAGTGTTTAGCCTAAAATTAAACTAAACTAATAGTCCAGTAGAAAAACCGAAAGCCGTGCGTTTTTATCAGGGAACCTTTTTTTATGATTGGAAATTGTTATTGTAGTGTTAATAATGAAATTTAGCCTGGGTGCCATTTTTGAAATTTTGGGTTTTGGCAAATGGAAAATCTTGGAAAATGGCAACCCATGTAACAGAGAAATGGAAAAAAAAACGTATCTCCGGAACTACCCAACCGATTTTCATTTTCAAGACACCGTTGTATAGGTATTAACGTCGTCTACAAACGAATTATACAGTTTACTTCGAAATACCAATGGTTGTTGATATACTAAGGTAAAAAGCCTAAATATATGACTCTTGCCATCATTTTATATGTTGTATCTCTGAAACAGCTACATATATTATTTTGTAGTTAGTTGTGGGACATTACAGTACGCGTTGTGAATACCCCTCCGACGATTAGGTGTTTGAAAAATAATAGTCAGATTGGTGGTTTTAACGGTACGAATATTTTGCTGTTAAATTGGGTTTTGGAAACTGAGCCACGTGCTTTTTTAGTTCACTTTAGTTCTGACACCCGTTTTGTTTCTTTTTTTTTACAGCTGACTAACAGTAGTAATTAGAAAATGGATATTCCAGGTCCATCAAAAACAACAAAGAGACAAGCTTTGTTGGTTGCATCGCCACCAGACCCTACCAGCAAGAAAACGAAAGGTCGTACGGAAGATGAATGTGTGATATGTGAGCAATCAACGACGTCCCAGAAGAATCCACTACAGGAACCAAAGCAAGACACTTGGAACAAGATTGCAGAGAAAGCACAAGAATGGAAGGGTTTGGGGACAATATATGATGACATCCATGAAAAAATACAATTTAATATTGTGCCTCAACAAATCCACAAACTATGTAAGTTTGAAATTGTTGGCGAGAAACTAACACGAGTGCAGGAAACTCATAGGAAATCTATCCTTGAAGCAAATGCTAGAGAAGCTGTTGGAAATCCTACGGAGAAGAATGAACCACGGACACGTTCAGGTAGTAGCCGTATAGGTTATACTAAATCGGTCTTGCGTTTTTTTGTACCGAAAACTTATAAGGTAAAACCGTTAGAAACAAACTTGGTGGACGAACACCAGTGAAGTATCACAGACTGGAAACGCTTGATGCTTGGATAACTTTCTCAAAGGCAGTCAACTACGTCGGAAATGAGCAAACTAAAAATAGACTACAAGCTCTAATTACATTTTGTGAGAATGATGGTGGCATTTTGAAAGCTGCTGCGTTGGATGTTCGTTATCATAAAGACTGCTGGCAGACATACTGCAGACCAGTGCACAACCAGAAGGCGAAAGATTCCAAAGAAGAACAGCGTCAGCAGCGCATAAAATGGATAGCAGAAAAACAAACCGAGGCATTCAATAAACTATGTGAATATGTTGTTGAGTGTTTGGACATCCGCAAAGAAGTTTACACGCTCCGGGACTTACTTTACGAATATGAACAAATTCAGAGAGACACGATGCTAACAAACGAAGAGATCAGGAACACCTGTGATGAAAGACACGCCTTACGTTCACTTCGACAAAAACTGGAAACATATTTTGGAAAGGACATAGGGTTTCAGTCTAGATACAGACGAAACGAGTCACCAATAGTATTTTTTTCTAAGCATGGGGGAGCATATGTCGAAAGTGCTGTGAATAGTTGGGGCACAAATACTTTTAATTTGATATGAAATGTTGCTAGAATTCTGCATGGTAAGCATCGAAAAATGCCTGGATTACCATGGCCCTCCCAAGTTGAAGACCTGCAAAAGGACAATACCCCCTATGACATTCACAACTTAATAGCTTTGCTAGTAGATCCAAATGCTAAACTGGAGGGAGACCGTGCAGTCGTAGACCAATTGCCGCCAGCTGTACATTTCCTTTTTGAAGGTGTAATGCATTTAATCACAGGAAAACGTCAACCACTACAAGTAAGCCTATCAATGTCTTTACACAACTTGACTGGCTGCAAGGAACTTGTTCAAGTTCTTAAAAAGTTGAGAATTGGCATTTCATATGATGACGTAATCGATGAGTTATCAGCACTGGCCTTATACAAACGCAGTAAGGCAGAGCAAAATGAAATGAGCTCAGACATCCTACCATGTCCACAACACATTGCATCAGGTCAGTAGGGAACAGTTGTCATGGATAATGACGATTTTCAAGAAGACGGACTGACAGGTTCCGAAAGTAGTCATTAAACGAACATTATAATGGCGCAAACAGTGTCTTCTCGTTGTGAAGCTGGTACCAGTGAAACAGCCTTAGTTGTAGCAACGCCTGAAGTTAGAAGAACTCTAGCCTGTCCTGTTGTCACCAAGAACTCGAGCAACGATGACGTACGCGGTGAGCCACAACCAAAGAGATTGAAATCCGTTGAACAAGCTCCAGTAGTATACACACAGATTAATTGCTCACTCACTTGTGCGTGTCATTCAAGTGAAACCAAGTGTTCCATCATATACTGGTTATCATTGCACCCTTCAAAGCAATATTGAGAAGTGGGAGACATATAACATGAAGTCATACTCACAGCCACCAAGCAAAGAAGTTGTCAAAGATGTGTTGGATTGGTGTCAAAGAGTTGCGGAGCACAAGAAAATGCCACTAATTCAACTTGTTGGCGATCAAGCAGTATATAAATATATTGAACAATACCTATGTGATGATGAGGCTAGGTCTCTTGTAAAGGGGATCATAGGTGGATTTCATACAGAGATGTCGTATCTTAATGCTGTTGGAAAGAGGCTGACAGGAAGTGGTATTGAAGTGCTAGCTGTTGCTTCAGGTGTTGTTGCTACAGGCAGTGTAAAGCAAGCATTATCTGGAAAACACTTCAACAGGGCAATGCGTCTGCACAAATTGATAGCAGAAGCGCTATTACACATGATGATTCAAAGAAGTGTTGAGAATCACCCAGGCGTGTTAAAACGGTTTAGAACACCACAACAGAACAAGACAGTGAAGCCTTCGTTGCGTCAGATTTATTTAAGAATTTCGTGCATGTGATGTTTCAAGAAATCATGGCAAAATGTTGGTTGTCTTACATAATTGATGTTGAAGTCTTGTTTCAACACTACCACTGTTTAAGGAATGGAGTTAGTTTTGAGGAATACTTAGAGTGTTGTCGCAGAATGCTTCCTCTACTAGCGACGTATGGCAATATAACTTATCTGTGTTACCTATATCTTTACTACTAGCGAATGTCCACCTTGACAGAGGACAAGAAGAAACATATGGCTTCAATATATTCATTCTCGTTAACTGGCAAGAGTTACAGCAAATTGCCTTCCGACCAGGTCATTGAAATGACCATGAACAAACAGTCTAAGAACCGAAGAAGTGGTGGCTGGGTTGGATTCACTAAAAATTTGTCCATGATTGCTATTAACATACTGAGCAGACCTGCTATGTTGTGCTTAAGGGAGCAATTGCAACAATACGTACATTTCAAGAAGCCTCTTTACAGCCACCCAGAATTGGGTTCTTCAAGGATGAACAAAGACTTGCAGGTGATTCATGATGTGAAACTTGCTCTGGAGGAATGGGATGCAGACCCATGGGACCTAACTCGACCAGATCTTCGCTCCCTTTGCAGTAGATAGCTAGCAGATGAATTAGTCAAGAGTCTGCACGCAGACCATGACGAAGGGAATTCCATGGCAGAAGCAATCCTTGACCGACTTTCTTCAGGAGCTCGATCGCTGAACGATCCAATCAGCAAAAGGAAAAGCAAAACATTTGCGACGAAGACTGTGTCTGCTGCAAAAAGCAAGCAAGAAATGAGGACATATTTGGACCACACTGCAATGAAGCAAGTCATCGAATTTTTAACGAGTGGAGAAACTCCTACCATGACTCTAATTGGCATCTTGCAATATAGAATTACGGTGAGCCTATCCCTTTTCTCAGCTGACTGTGTGTTTCATAAACCAGTCAAGTCAAAATTCATGACATTGATGACTCTACAACTTGTGACCCCGACACCACTTTACCATGTGTTCATAGATGTCGGAATGGCATGGAACAAGGTACCAGAATGCAAGACTTGGAGACAGTATGCCTTTAACCTCTATCAGTTCATACTAAATCGCCATCCTCAAGCAGTGGCTTTTCATCTAATCAATGATATTTACAATGAAGAAACATTGATTAATAGTACCAAACATCACAAGCAACAACGTCGTATGCAGTCATATGGGTTTGTTCCAAACGTTTACCCTGTTGCTAGCCAGCCAATGCCTACAGGAAAAGCATGGCGTTCATTTCTGTCGAAACCGGCGAAGAAACAGAGGCTGCAACACTTCTTTCTGAATGAATGGCAATCCTATGAGCACAATGCTGACTGGTATTACACAATGGATTTACTCTGCTATGATCTCACATTTGGCGAATGCACTCCACGGTTCGAAGCACCTGCATCATGTGAAGCAGGTATCAGGGCATTCTTTCAAGCAGCTCAGCAGATTATCATCCCATTGTTTTCGATTTCGAAGACACAGACGTGTGGGTTATTGCTGCATACACCAGTCACCTAACAAAGCAAGATATGTACATGTACAAGAAGAAATCTGGAAATGCTGCAGAATTCTACAGCTGTCGCTCATTGTTCTCAGAACAAGACAAAGCATGTGCTGCTCTTGGAGTCTACATATTTACCGGTTGTGACACAGTAGAAGGTTTCTTCGGCTTGGGGAAGATAACAGCAATGAAGTGCATTCTTCAGGCTAATAATACTACTTACCTACAAATAATACAGCGACTTGGAGTTGAAGATCAACTATCTGAAGAACTGTTCGTTCAACTGCAATTGTTTACGATTAGGATCCTGTACAATGACCCAGTGAGCAAGCAATTGTGTGGAGCCAGAGCTCGTAAATGGAGGCAGTTGCGGCAGTACGATTCTTCCAGGTTGCCTCCCGATGAGGACTCGTTTAGACAACACTGCCTTCGTAGCCACTTACAAGCATATGAATACAAAAATGCAAGGCTTGCAAAACACCTCCTCTCTACTAACTTTGGATGGGAACCACACCAAGATGGATTGCAACCTGTAATGCACACCACACCCGCATTCCCAAACGGAGTTGAGCTACCTCAATCCAATGAAACCCTTGAGCAGGATCTGAGCAGGAAACAGAAGTACCGGAAGTAGAAGAAGAAGAAGAAATCGAGGCTCTTGTTTATGACTCAGCCATGGAAAACGGTGATACGGATGAGGAGTTCACTTATTGATTGGTGGAAACGTAATGAGATTACGATGTTGGTTTTCGTGTGATAAAATCATAGTATAATGTTAAAAATTTGAATTTATCGTGTTTTTGTTGCCTTCTTTCATTAAGATTCGAACAAGTTATAAAGTAAACGTGATTATTATTTACAAGCACCGTCAGAACTGTAGTATCCCATAAATAACGACGAAATAATACATATGTGCCTGTTTCAGAGATACAACATATAAAATGATAGTGAGTCATATATTTAAACTTTTTACCTTAGTATATCAACAACCGTTGTTATTTCGAAGTAAACTGTATAATTCGTTTGTAGACGACGTTAATACCTATCCTACGGTGTTTTGAAAATAAAAATCGGTTGGGTAGTTCCGGAGATACGTTTTTTTTTTCCATTTTTCTACTAAATTGGTGGCCATTTTCCAAGATGGCGGCCAAACGCCAAAATTACAAAAATGGAACCCAGGCTGAATTTCATTGTTAACACTACAGTAAACATTTCCAGTCATAAAAAAAAGGTTCCCTGACAAAACGCACGGCTTTCAGTTTTTCTACTGGACTATAAACAAAACTAGCTTATATTTAATTATTATTTAGCCTAGCTTAGTTGTAATTTACTTTACTTTAGATTTGGGCTGAAAAATGAGCAAAAATTACCAGATAGAACACGTGGCTCCCTCTGTAAACTCGGGCTGAACTAATGGGGACGAATCTAACGTGTTTCAATAGAGACTTTTTAGAGTTACAAATTCTCCTCCCAAACCCTATAAATTCTTGACGTCGGGACTACAGCTTGATCCCTGTTGCCACATAGTAACCCGCTACCGCCCTCAAGCGAGCACACGAGCCTGGACCCGTGTCAGACAGGAGATGCTCCAAAGACATAGGCACACCAACTCTCCGACGAAGCACTGCTCGCTGACAGTCAAACCGTGTACAGTTAAGGAGAAAATGTTCAACAGTGCCGTCAACGCAGCAGACTGTGCAAAATGACTTTATCCACCCTATCCTGTGCTGATGGGCAGGAAGTAGGGCATGCCCAGTTTACAGCCTGGTTAGCAGCTTCGCACACCAATTCGGTAAACTATCAACAGACGAAGCAATGCCGCAAGCCAAGTGCACCGCGAATAAAAATCGCCCAGTAGTTGCACTTGCCCATTCCGTGTTGCACTCCCTACAAAACTTGGTAGAGACTGCCACTGTCCTCGACTTGCAGAAAAGCGTGAGAATGGCTTCACAATGTGCCTGAGAGAACGTGGTCTTGGCTAGCCCATCAGCAGCTTCATTCTCCGCCTGCCTACTATAGCCTCTGACCCACTCAGGAGAAACAACAGCTCTACGCGTAGCAATCCTCAGCTTCCAACAAATCGTGAAAACTAATGAATCACTGACACACAGAGACGCAGCACAGTACTGAAGCATACGGATGCTGGCTAGAGAATCTGTCACAGTACCAAACGATGGTAAAGCTAGGTCTGTACCCACATCCAGCGCAACTGATATAGCTGCAAGCTCACAGACCACACTGGCATCTACACTTACAAGCCGCCGTTGCATATTCACCTTCAGTGTTGGAACAAACACGCCAACAACACCTTTTCGCCTCTCAGCGGAGAACGACGTTTCACAAAAAACGCGACACTCAACATCAATGCACCTGAAGACATCATCCAAATCGGAGCACCATGTCCTTGGGCTTGGAAGCTTGACATAGACAACATTACATAGTGTAAGATCTGCCCAGGACAAAAGACGTGAGCTGCCCTTGTCTAGACTGCCTAGTTGGGAATGCACCCTGCCACTTAGAGTGCAGTAATCAGTAATAATGCTGCCAAGGGGATCACCGCTGCCTCTGCGATCACATGCAGCCTAACACTAACAATTCACTTGCTCTAAAATGTAGCATTGCTCGCCGCACTCTGTCCACAAAGACTGAACTGGCGTGCTGGGTAAACATCCAGCAACAGCCCGTAACACATCATTAATTACCATTTGCAATGAGCGTACTTGGCTTAGTGCAGTATACAGGAATGGCAAGTGGTATTCAACGACAGAACGGACAAAGCTCCTATACACAGACATGAGGGTCCCTCTGCAGACTTCCTTATGACGCGCTTGGACACGCAAAATGGAAACCCGTGCATTTACCCTCTCTCGCAGAAGACGCACATTAGAACTCCACTCAAGCTTACAATCCAAAACAACACCAAGATACAGTGTACTTGGACATCACCGAAACACCATTGAGTACAACCTTCACGTGGCGACAATACTAGCAATGGTTGTAACAATACTTTCGTACTTATGCGCTCTCCCACTCCATCCCCGTTACACTCCCAGGCTGTACACCAGAACAGGTAAGCAGTTTGTATTGTATTGCAGCCATTCGTCAAATTTCTTAGCTGGATACCTTCCCGCTAACTCGGTATCGGTGAATAATCACCCTATGGGAATTAAAACAGGGATGAGCGGACTAGCTAGATACTAGAAACACATTTGCAACGTTATTGAGGGTCGAATTTGCATTGAAAGTCGTGTAGCTGACATTAATTCCTACACGTACAAGTTAATTTTTGTCAGCTGGGTCGTTGCGAAGTTTTTGTGCCGCATTGTTATTTTTCCCCAGTATCTGAAATGTGCTCAACTATGCCTCAGGAGCAGGATAAAACGACAATTACGCTATGTCGTTGCGCTACAATGACGTTTGACAATTGAATTGATGTGATGTTTGTTGCCTAACTTGGCGCGACACACTAGCATGTGTCTAGATAATAAATGCCTGTCCCAGGCGTATTGTTGTAGATTGATACTAATTAATTGTTGGCCGTAAGATGAAATGTTAACATAAGATCAGAACATGTCGTAAACTGGTGAAGGATGATCATAAATTTATAGTTTAAACTACGCCATTTCTTTAAATGGCTTCCTGCCACTTGAGCTAAAACTTTGCATACGTAAGTTTTGTTTTAACTTTCACATTAGTCCAGTAAGGTTTTAAAACATGACTCTTTGTCCATTTGAACTTAAACATCTGACCAAAATGCCTACGTCTACAATGCTCTTCTTAGACGTGTCATGGTTTTTTTGCACGATTATTTCTCTGAAGTCGTTTTGGCGTTGGAAATAGGATTTTTCCACCTAATAAAATAGTTTTATCGTTATTCCGCCGTATTTTGTTAAGTTGTAAACATCGAAAACCGCAAATGCGACAGGCCGCCATTGCTTCTTAGAGCAAATGTTCAGCACTCCCCTTTTGATGAACTCTTTTGTTTATTTTTTATTTTTATTTAAAAATTTTTTTTTTACTTAGAGGGAGGAACGAATAAGTTGACTGACGGCTGGCAGAATGTTTTTGCTGGATTGGATGTTGTTAATGTTATTATTATAGGTTAGGTCAGCTGCCATGGCCCTAATTTCACCAGGTAGGGCAAGGGTGCCATTGGGAAACCACTTTCGACGTTGCATTACCAAAGGAAACTCTGCTATCGCAATTTTAGTTTCCATTTGGTATATTTACGCATGAAGTTTTTAGTTATCGTGCTCTTCTGTTATGTAGTAAAACGTATTTTTTTGGCGTAGCCTAGTTGACCAACACAAATGTGTGCTTATTCATTCTCAGGGCCGTTGCGAAGGCATTTATTTGGTGGGGGGAGGTAGGGAGAGAAACCCCTATTTGCCAACTCACCTTACGTTGCCAACTGGCTTCAAAAAATACTGTGGTGTAATCAAAGTACTTTTGATAGGATACGACGAACCCAGGTGAGGGTTATGGGGGAGTGTTGTAAGCTCCCCAACGGGGTCCGGGATGGAAGCTGAAGTATTTTACGTTCTTTTAGTGTCTGTTTCTGGCTTCCAGTTATCACAAGGAACAAATTCTCAAGCAAGTTTCGATGGTTTTTCTTATTCATTCTTCAGGATGGCAAGTATCGTAAAAACTTAATTGTGACTGAATCATGTTTTTTTTTGTTTTTTTTTTTACACTTTTAATTTGTAAATTAAATTAATCGAGCTAAGTTTAAAAGTATGTAAACAGCTCACAGCAGGCCATTGAAGAATGGGGGTTGGCATTAAATCTACATTTTTTACCTTTAGGCTATAGGCTAATGGTCCAAAATAGAGGCTTTTACAGCCTAAAGGTCCCCATTTTGATGAGGATTTGACAGGGACCTTGAGGCAATGGGGATAGGGAGAAGCACCCCCCCCCCCCCCCTTTACAGGTCGCTACGGCCCTGATCATTATTGGTCATTATCAGCGTGTAATGTAGAAGCCCTACAGAATTTGGTACGATCATAAAGTATACACTCTTGGCCGAGCGAGAGTTCTACAATATGTATGTTTTCCGTTATGTTGTAAAATGTAATTAAAAATATTTATCGTAACCACTACCTGTACGATTTTTACCCTGTGTTTCACTTATAAGATTACTGCCCAGTGCTCTCTACGAACGAATTCAACATCGGTCTTTAGGGGTCTCCATCCACGGCATTTGAAGTGTAAATGATAAAAGAAGTGTTAATGTTGTTTCAAAATGTGTGAAATTGGCAATTGTAATGTTATTTTTTAACATTTGTAATGAATTTCGGCATTTTCACAGTAGGGTAAGAATATACCAATAGGTAGTAATGCCACTCTTTCCCTGACAATAGTAACCGTTTGGGTGAAACTAGGACCTGTTTTCATCGATTTACCGCCAGAGGGTGCTGTCGTTAAGTAACCGGAAGGGTAAAGCATCCCGGAGTTCGGAACTATTTAGCATTACTAAAACAAAACAATCACGATAAGAATTAATTGCTAAAATATAAGTCAGATTAGAACAAAATAATTTTAATATAGATCTGAAGTTGGTGATTAAGTTTTATATTTTTTAATTCAACACTCAATTACAAAACTGGTTGTAGTTACAAGTGGATCTAAGTATAATGCATGGTTTTGTGTGTTGAGTAGTGTGCCGAGCGGCTGCTCAAGCCGAATCTACTTCCGGGATTCACACACATTTCTTGTTACGAACTGAATACGGTTTGAATCGAACACAGAATAAGTTCTTCAACTTCAGATGTTGCCCACGCCCGAGTATTTCGCCAATTTCCAATGACCATGTTACCAATGACCATGGTCCAATGACCATGTTACCATGGTAACGATGCCGCAATTTTTGATTTCAAGTTTCGCCTCCTACGATCCACTGACACCAGGGGGTCGCAACTGCACTAGAGGCAATGCAATTCAAATCATCGCCTGCGTGTACTCCTTCTGGCGCCTTGTAACACCAACACGGCGCCAGCTGACTTCCTGTTCTCGTTTGAATGAGATTCGCGAGTGGCCATCCCACTATCTATTTATTTTTATTTATTTAATTTACAAAATTATCGTAACGCCCTAAAAATAGCAAAATAGCAATTTCTGATTAAAACGACATTCTGAAAAACAAAAGAGTAATGGCACAACCTAACTTCCTGTTCTCGTCTGAATGAGATTCTATGGAGGCCAATCCCACAATCCGTCACTCCTCCTGCCATCAGCAAATCCAACATGACCGCTACGCAATGAGTGTTTGGATCATTATAATACAAAAAGGCTGCTGTTCATCTTAAAAGGCTGTAAATCTTAAAATCTATGCAAACATCAATTTCTAAACGTAAATACGTATTGGAATATTTGTTTAAACGTTTGTCTCTAATGGGAAATATTTAGAAATCCTGTTTGACAGTTTAATTGAAGCCATGTGAGCGTTACCCTAGTAGTCGTGAAGAAAGGCAGCACAATTCGTGTTGAAGTAGATAAAAAGTGCAAAAATGTGCACAAAGAAGCAAAAAGACACAACGTTTCGGCGATATAATGCACCCCGTTTTCAAGTGCAAAGGAAAAATCGGCTGAGAAGCATAATGCAACAAACAAATTTTGCATACAGCATGATTTTTTAGTGTTTTAAATTTGCTTTGTATGATGCTTTGCAGCTGATTTCCTTTGCACTTGAAAACGGGGTGCAGTTCCCGAAACGTTGCGTTTTTTGCTTTTTTGTGCACATTTTTGGGCTTTTTGTTTACTTCAACCCTACTAGTCGGACTAAGGTTCTCAATGGCGGCAACCACAGTTCCAAAGCCTCAGGAGTATCGCAGCAGAAACGCTTCAAATCGTGAATATTCTTGTCCGATAAACGCAGTTTACCATATCGTCCTAGACGACACGTACTGCCTTCTGGTGCCGTTGATGAAAGCAGGTATTACTTTATCCTATGTTTTTAGAAGAGCGTCATACCTGCTTATCTACCCTGCTTCACACTAAAGAACTTTCTTTCACTATGATATATTACAGCAAATGGCTTTGTGTTTTTCATGCAATATTCGAGGCCGCTAAGCCTTAACGATCTAAACTTCCTTACTGCCACACAAAGAATTTGCTTAGCTACCCTACGGAAAACAGGAATATCTCCGAAAATATTTGATGTCGGAGAATGTCATATTCGATATAGTACTGAATTTCATGCGCTTGAGCTCCCTTGTCATGAATTAGTAAAGACGCCATTACTGTAAGGTTTGACTTCAACCAACCATTTCAAAGCTTAAACCTCCCGTGTTTCGATGTTTAACTTCTCTGCTGTCTTTCAATATTTTCCACGTAAATTTAGTATACAAGCCTTCTTGGACTTGGTAAACATGTGTCCGAACTTTTATTAATTTCCGATGCGTTACATCGGAGATCTGGACTTGAGCTAGAATCGTGATTTTCATTTTTGGCTTGTACTTGTTGACACGATTCGTTTCTACTACACTCTCTAAAGATCACACTATTCGTCCTATAAAGCTGGTTCGTGGCTCATTTTACAGGTATTGCTCTGTAGATGTGCCCTTTCCACAAGGCCTGTTCTAATTGGTCAAGTGGTAGAGAGCTCTAAACGACCAGATTAATTGTTTTACATTTGTTTGAAACATTGTTATTCTGCAACAATGCCAATCAGCAAACGCCAGCTGCAGGACGTAAGCCTGAATATTAAAAGATTTGTTGTGCAAACCGTAATTGATAAAGATACAAAACATTAAAACAAGCTAATATAAACTGCATGGTTCGCCTAAGTAGCACGAATTAGAAAACAAAAAAGAACTCGTTTGATGCTTAAGGTAAGTTTTAACTGATCCGAAGTCAAAACAGTATGTAGGAATGCAAACTTTCCTGTAAGGTTTCAGATACTGCAGTGTTGCTCTGTTTAGTCCACGTGAAACCGTACTGCTGTATCCTACCATTAGACACGTAAATACAATTAAAGCCAGAGTCCAAATTAAACAATTTTTCATGCCCAAACAAAGGAAGAATAATGTAAGACTACAAATTCGACTACTTTCTTGGCTCATTTTTTGCAGTGTTCTTCAGTCACTTGTCTTCTTTCCTTCACCCTACTGATGATACATTATCTCTTTTCAAGATTTTTAAGCACTTTTCCAGGCATGGAATTTCATTATTACTTTCCAGGATATTTTCAGGTTTTCATGGGCTCGCACGAACCCAGAATTACCTGTACAGCTGTGCTAAGAACAGTAAGACGATTAGTTTTTAAACATTTTCCAGCGATGACGTTTAGCCAATAGAATGCACCAATTACTTGATGAATCGTGTGCAAAAGTAAAAATGGTAAAAACATATGGTAGGGTTTCACGTGGACTAAACAGTTCAGCAACAGTGCAGTATTTGAAACTTTACAGGAAAGTTTGTGTTCCTTTGCTGTTTTGACTTCGGATTAGTTAAACCTTACCTTAATTAAACATCAAACGAGTTTGTTTTTGTTTTCCAATATTCAGTCAAGTAATCGACCTACCTCGCTTCGCCAATAATTGTACATTTTTAAAAATATTTTGGTATCCCTTTGCCACAAGATGGTTTTGTGATGTAACGGCCAGCATACACTTACTTAATTTCTTATCTTTTTAAATCCCTCCCAAAAAGTAAGAGCATTCATTAGCACAAATTGTTGTTACTGTTCATATTATAAGAAAGCGTTTTTTAATGGTAAAAAGAGAATAAACAATACAAGGCTTCTTGGTGTATTTTTTCCCTTTCCGTTTAGTACAGTTTGTGCATTACGTTGCTTTTTGTGGGGAGGAAGAGAAAAGGTGATTGGTGGCTTGGCCCGAATTTCACCAGGCAGGATGTGGGTTTCACTGGGGAATCCTTTTCAATTGGTGTTACTGAAGGATTATTGAATGCTTGCATTTTTTTTTCTTTTCTGTGTATTACACGTAGTGTGATAGGCTATACAATTATTAATTATAGTTTGCACATCGCGTTTTTAGTTAACCAAATTTCAGTGTACGCGAAGAAACCTCATTTATTCAGTTCATCCCTGAATATTAAAAAAAAAACTATTGTTCTCCCTATATTTTGAACGTTCCACTGTTGTGATGTACAGTAGTCCTAGTTTTCCCCAATTTTGCCCTTGTTTACCCTACTTTTGCTTTTCCCCCCTAATTTTGGACTATTTCCCCCCA
>JAHWFP010100582.1:6669-35322 GCA_023313725.1 Lithobius niger | reverse complement strand
AACTTTTGAACCCATTGTCCGATTAACTTCATATTTTCCACCTGCATTCTATGCCTACGCGTCTGTCCTCCTGTCCGGTGTTTTTCAATTTTTGCAGGAGGTACAGATGTATGACAAGATTTAGATTAGGGGTTTGAATAATATCTCTGTAATGTGTGGTGCAGTGGCAACCCGGACCACTGCACTGTGACTGAGGTTGGCGCTAATGACCAAGCTGTCGACGCGCCATTAAGCCTCATCCCCCCCCCCCCCTACGTGTTATTCAATATTATTGAGCAGAGGGTTAAGGGGATTTTTACTCTAAAACTTTAAAATTAATCAGACATAACTCTGGCATCAGTTCTAATCATTATTCACGAAATTAATCAAAAATAAATGTACGACTAAAAAACTTGACACGTAGAACGACATCTATGCAAGCCCTACCCATTATCAAGCTTTACTGGTTGTCGTCAACGATTAATAGTCTTCAATGGATGGTCTTCATCCATTACTGCATGACGTAATTCACCATTAATAATAAATAATAAAAGAAATTTACCACGATAAGTGGTCGGCTGCGGAAGGGCTGTCAGCCGCTAACACCGCACCATGGAAAAGTAGGACGGTGATTAAGAAAACTGCTGAGACGGTCTCTTAAGGAAAGGGAACAGGTCCTCCAACAACAATTCGTTACGAAAAACACTTAAAGAACTAGCACAGACTGTTTTAGAACGTAGGGCATTCCAAACGGATACTACGCGAACTGCAAAAAAATTTTCTGCAGTCGAGACGAGAGCCCTGAACAGCAAGCTTCCAAGGATGACCCCTGGTGATATGAGTTCGTTGCGCAAGATCGAAGAAAGGTAGATCAATAGAAATTAAGTTATGTAAAATTTTAAACGTTAAAATAAGATCAAAGCGCAATCTACGAAGTTCCAGAAGCTCAAGACCCAATCGAGAAAGACGTTCAATGTGATCTACATGGCGAAGACCGGGCAGCCTTTTCGTAAATTTTCTTTAAACTGATTCAATTAAATCGATGTCCTTAGCAAGATAAGGGGACCAAACAGGAGTTGCGTACTCAAGCAAAGGGCGCACAAACACTCGAAAAGCCCAAATTTTCGTGGTTGCATTACCGGACGTGAAACATTTGTTCAGTATAGCCAGACGACGGAAAGCCGAGGCACAGACCCTACGACAGTGAAGAGAGGGTTTCAAGTCTCGAGAAATGGATGATCATGATCATGATGAATGGATGATCATCAGCATTAATGGTCTGCAAATGGTGTTCAACCAATCAATAAATGTCTTCAACCAACCATTAATGGATAGTCTTCAACCATTCTTCAACCATTAATGCACCAATTTAACCTATATGTTAACTATATGACCTTTACTGTTTATTTTTAATAAAGCCATATTTATCTGAATTTCTAACATACCTTTTTCAAATAAAAATACCAGCGTGAACTAAAAAAATTATTTTAGTGGTCCGCAATAACCAGTATTTTGTGTCCAATAATTATTTGTTATTTATTATATTCCTGTGCATGATATTTCAATTTGCTTCTTCATGTGTAATACATTCTACTTAACAAAGAAGATCCATAGAAGAAAACATTTATCCTGTAATCGTTGGCTGGTCCACATTATTACCTGAACACACTCGCACCCTAGGCTCCTCTAACCAGCCTTATTATGCCAAACCACCACGCAGTGGCCCACTTGTGTTAGCCGTGTATTGCTGAAAATACTTTGCAGCGAAAGTAGTTGTCCAATTGTTATTGTAAATCCTGCTATTTTACTGTACTTGTGAAATTTTATTACACGGTTTACAGTGCTATAGAATACTCATAAAACATGCAGAACTAATTAAACTATTCTCTGCGATCAAGAGACATCATTGCGAATATAATGAGGTTTTAACAAAGGTTTTAAATGGGAAGAGGTCTTTTTGGCCCTTCACACCAAAAAGCTCGATCAATTCGGATCAGTTTCAAGATATGCGTGTTTCGAAAAAATCGGTGTGAACGAAATGTTCTTAAGTAAAATCGGGAAAAAATTACATATTTTAACAACAAAAGTATCCATTCCAAAAAAAAACAACGTTTTCACAGGGTGCACCATAGTGTCTCCCCATTTTACTCACACAAGACTATAGTAGAATTTCACTAATCAACCTTAATGCCTCCACATTAAACCTTTAATACTTGCATATTTTCTGAATCATTGTTGCTCTTAAACTTTTAAACAAGTACCAAGATTTCGAATCTATAACTTTACTCCGGACACTCCCTTGTGATTGTGCCGTTATTTAAGTTAGCCGTGAAACTTATTCTCATATATTCTCTCGCAATCCCTAATCAACTTTAACACCTCCACATTAAACCTTTAATACTCGAATGTTTTACGTGTCCAGTGTTGCTCTTAAGTTTCAAATTTGAAAAATGCCAAGATTTCGAATGTAAAACTTTACCCCAGAAAGTATCTTGTGAATGCGTGATTATTTTGTTTGCTGTGGAACTTATTCTCATATTTTTTCACTTTTTTGCTTATTTTCAGTTTACATAAGTGACGATGGTACTTTAGTCCATCCGTGCAGTTGTTGCCATAAGGTCTTCAAGTCTAGAAATGCCCTCACGAATCACTTCAATATCCACAAGGAGAAATTTAAATGCTACGTTTGTGGGAGATGTTTTGAGTGCAATGCTACTTTGCACATCCACGTAGCACGACATAGCCAAAGAAGAGAAACGCAGATGTAAACTATATAATGTGTATCGATAAAACTTGTGAATGAGATTGTGCATAATAAAAGTAATATTACAAAACCTAAAGGGTTCTTCGATATTTTTATCTTTTTATTGAAAACTCAAAATTCTCCAAAATGAAAGGCTGGACAGCTCCACGAATAAAATGTAAAATATTGCCTGCCTTAGAAAGAACGAAATAGCCCAATTATGGACCTATATTAGGGAAGATGACCTTGTTTTGTATCTGCCTGAGGCACGTTTATCCACTAGCATTAAACCTTTTCCCCCACCTGCCTTCCCTAATGTGGCACAGAATTGGACTCTACCGTACGTTCTTAAGCCAGTTGTTGAAATAAGTGCTGAATTGTAATGTTGGTTTGAATGTTTTGACAATCTGCTCTGCATAGATTTTTGTGTGTATATTACACCATTGTAATTATTCAAAATCGGAAGAGTATGCAGACTCATGTTTACTAAAATGTATCGATGCGAATATCAGAAAAATACAAAGGATTTATGGTCCTTAAATATAATGCCCCCCCCCCCCATAAATATAGCATATCTTCACTGACTAACTGCACATAAATTCTGCAATGCCTCCTCACTCCTTTTCATCTTATCCTACATCCTTAAATACATCAACTTACATACATAACTACATATGAAAATAAAATTGCATTTTAGTGAGTTTTATTGATGTTGAGTGAGAAATAAATCAAGAGCAAAATATTATTCTAAACGTAATGATAACGTAAAAAAAAACCGTGAAACTGTGTATGATTTTTCACTCTTGGCTTGATCTTTAGTTTATGGAAGATTATTTTTTAATGAAAAAGAGTGACTGGTGCGGAATAGTTTATAAAGTTAATCAATTTCTAAATTTATTTTCTAGTGACCAGAAAGCAATATACAGAACGAAAGTTGTCCGTAACTTATAGTCTGTAATAGAGTCTGTACGACATGCTAGAAATAGAAAAACGTTGACGCGTAAAGAAAAGCAGGCGAACTATCACTGCGAATAGTTGATAGAAAATATACAATTAAATGAAAAAAGCTGCATACAGAGGTATTGAAAAGCGATTCAAAATCGGTCGATAGTTTTGGTAGATATCTATCAATATCTGTCTATTCATTATGCATTTATGTTAATGACTATAGATTGACTGGTACCAAATATGGCATAGTAATTTCAGTTATTGGTCTTGGTCGAAAAAGTACATCTCCTCCCTTTATCAGATTGCACCCTATTATCGCTTTGTTACAAATGGCGTAGTAGATGCAATTCAAAGTTAGTATTCACTATAAATCTAAGCAAGAAATACAGTGCTAAAGTTTCGGCAAAAGGCCAAATATCAATTCATATTTGTAGTGAACAGTTTTTATCAATCTTGTTTGAACAATGACATTGGCTCCTTTCAATAAATTTAATCGCATCCATTTCTGCTAGGTTATAGTCAGCACAGTGAAACCTCATACAAATATAAATAGTAATTATGACTATCTTTGATGGAGTACTGGCCACAGATTGGATTGTATTTTTGGTAAAGTATTATTATTGGCCTTGTTTAAATGCTTGGATGGTGAAAGGACAGAATCATTTTGGGGTTATCCGGCAGCAGCGATTCTGTCTATTGTGCCTTCATTTTGTTTTTATTGTGACTGCACAGTCAACGATATTAAAATAAAAAAGCAACGTATTTGCTGGTTTTTGATGCTCCCAGCTGAAGCCAGGGCACCAGAAAGAGAGAGCGACAATTTTGCTAAGCAATTCCAATCGTAAATTCCTAGAATCTTTTACATGCTACATCACAGGACACATCGCTTCCCAAAAATGCCCCGGGTGGCTGAGGCCAGGTCTTAGCTTGGAGAATCTATCTCTTCCCTACTTCAATGTCGGTTTAATCCTTCCTGGAGTGATCTTTTCTCACTTATTTATTAAGATAAAACTCTTCAGTGTATTTTTCCATATTGTCGTTTTACAAGTCATTCCACATTTGCTGCAAGGCGTCGCAGCCCAAAACTAAATATAGAACATGCGGCAGTAGTATAGAAATTCCTTCATCTGGCTCTACAGGGTCTCTTTTATGCCACTCCTCATAAAATATATCCCACTTTACTGCTAGATCTTACAAAGATAAAACATTGTTAAGATTTCGTAAATAAATAAAAAACAAACATTGATTTTCGTCATGTAAATTAGTGTTTATCACAGAATTAAGTAAGAAGCTGTTCAGATTACGATCCATGGATTCAACCTATAAACTAATGAAACATTCTCTTCTAGATTAAACAGTGAAACGAATGCCTCATGCCAAACTTATCTGTAATCTGTGTGGCCACTTCTTCATACGACACCATTCTGTTGTAAAGCACCATTCTGTCCTTACAGGATGTTTTAAATGTGAAACATGTGGCAAATGTCTCACATTTCCAACATAGTCTCAAGGATCACAGTTTGTCACATGTAACCAAAAAAAAAAAAGAAATTTATTCACTTGTGATGTTTGTAGGCACGAAGGTACAACACGCAGAGGTATTGTAACATACACTGAAGTCAAGCATGACATTCACAAGACGTACACTTCTGACAGAACGCAGCATGTACTCTGTACCAAACACGACAGGTAAACTGTGTTACATGGTCTAGTGATTTCACCTGCACTGCAGAAATGAGGCAAACACCTTTAATACTTAACGAAGCAAGCAGCCTGGCCTTGTGAAGATACACAATACACTAGTCTGAGAAAGAAAGAAAAGACAACTGCCAAGTCTAGGACTGGAACCCAGGACTTTCCGTTTACTAGCTGGGCGCTCTAACCACTGCGCTACCGGGGCGGGTTGTGGCTACGGGCTCTAGCCGAGCTAAGTAGCTGTTAAATCTTTGTCAGTGGTGACCTAGAGGTCACAAACATACTTACAAGGAGGGAAAGCAATATTGCTTCTTGGCCTCCACACTAGAAATAATGCAAGTAGCAAATAAAGAAGAAATCACAAGGTAAAGGGTAAACGAAGCAAGCAGTCTGTATCCTCACAAGGCCAGTCTTTAATACAGACTGCTTGCTTCGTTTACCCATCACCTTGTGATTTCTTGTTTATTTGCTACTTGCATTATTTCTAGTGTGGAGGCCAAGACGCAATGTTGCTTTCCTTCCTTGTATGTATGATTGTAACCTGTAGGTCACCACTGAGAAAGATTGAACAGCTACTTAGCTTGGCTGGATGTAGCCACATTTTGGTACGCGTTTTGTTGCGTGTAACGTTTTATATATGTTTTATAATAATATGGTGTTACATCATCTGAAAATGTACAGAGTGATTGAACTAAACTCAAATGCTATTTCCAACGGAAACACAATGGTGCAATGCCACGTGGTAAACCCATGATATCACGGCTTAAGGTTACCGTCAACCCTAAAAAGGGGCAAAGGCTCGCCTACTTGTCAAGTTTGTGCCTAAACTATGTGCGAACTATCTCTTTGACATTTTTGGAGGCTGAAAAGGGTACTGTAGTTATGAAACCAAACTAAGATCATGATGCTAAGTTGATACTGAGGAAAGAAAAAAATTTCTCTATGCACTAACAGGGGCATATATACATATATATATATTTTTTGTTTGGGGGGGTGGGGCAAATTCTCACCTATTTGTCAAGTTTGTGACTAAACCACTGCAGCAATCGCTTTGAAATTTTTTGAAGCTGAAAAGAATACTGTAGTTATGAAACATTACTAGTATCATGATCCTAAGTTGATATTAGGCACAGAAAAAAAATTTCTCAAGAACCGCGGTCAGGAACAGCGGCAATTATTTACGAAACCCGCTGCAATCATTCGTGACAAGTATTATTTCTCCGCTTTGGCTATGTGTAGCTGAATAATCCTAGTTCAGAATATACCTGAGCCAACACACGTCATTTAAAAAAAAGATAAAGTTGATCAGACTTAATATGATGGAGATATCTTGAGACAATTAAAGGCTTTTAAAATTTACATAAAGGATGGGAGGGATGTGTGTTGCAAAAACACTAATATTTTTTACAGATCAAATTTATAGCACTGGGGAAACATATTCATCAAATTTCATCCTAAATGGTCGAATAGAATAGAATTTGACCTTCAGGGGTTGACGGTAACCTTAAGCAAAAACAGTATAGGAAAAAGCACATGTGGTAAACTTTGAGCCTGGGTAAATGTTGATAATTTATTCCCCTCACGAGTCGTATTCCGAATTTGAAAAAAAGCCACCAATCGCTTGCACGAGTAATTTTTATTACCTTGGGAATACAACTAGTAACTGAGAAAAATAATACCTAGACAACTTATAATAGGCTTCTTTGGTATTTGCAGCAGGAATACCTCTTGGCAATAAAAACAAGCTGGAAAGATTACGAAAAAAAATTATCTGATAATACCATATCGTGGTTAATTATCATACATAATATCCCAAGAGCTAAGGAAATTATCGATAATTTTTTTCAACTCGAGTGTTTTGGCCCCTATAAACTCACGAGTGCTATTTATGCAGACATTAATTTCCTGAGTGCGTAGCACGAGGGAAATTATCTGCCAATAAATAGCATGATTCAGTTTAATGGGCCAAAACACGAGTGTTGAAAAAAAATTGATAATTTCCAATAGCTCGCGGGGTATTTAGTTAGAGAATTTCACGTCATATTTCAGTATTCAGCACTCTAAATTTCGTATGCAACATTTAAAAATTTTATAAAAGTCGCGCTGCCGTCCAAATATCGGCGCCCCGATTGGCACTACGGCCGCCAGGAATAAAATTGATATTCGCCGCCACTGAAGAATTTCATTGGCGCACACCTCCAAACTTTTTACTATAAACAATTCCGTAATAATAAATTAATAAATGCAGTACATAATTTTATTTTTTCTAAAATTGCAAGAGTAAATAAAAAAAACAATCAAATACGGCCTGTAGTGGAGCGTAATAAATTTCAAAACGGTGTTCAGAATTTGTTGCTAGGTTACGTTGACGTTAGGCCTAACGACACAGGCGGATTAACGCGTTTCGCCACCGGCTTCTACGTTTGATTGAAGGCGTTGCTAGGTTACGGAAATGAATGACACAGTGCGTATTTCTAAAGAAAGGCTTTCTGGACTGTTACTGGTAGGAAAATACATACTTTAATTTGAAATGAATTCAACAAACGTATCGTAACGTGTCAACTGTGTAACGTTTGAAGCGAGTGACTGCCAAAAGCGTTCAACTTTAGAAAGCGCTCGCCATGTTTTGCACGGTTTAGCATTACGCTGCGTCGACCAATGAAAGCTGCAGGATATTGCCTAACTGATTTAGTTTTAAATTTAACCAATCAACATCGACTTACAGTGATAATCACGCAGTAGCTTTTGAAAGCTACTGCGTGATTATCACTGTAAGTCGGTTGTGATTGGGCGACTTTAGTACACGATCAAGTGAGCAAATTTCTGTCAGGAAAATTCTCACTGTAAGTTGGTTGTGATTGGGCGAATTTAGTACACGATCAATTGAGCAAGTTTCTGTCAGGGAAATTCTCAGTGGAATTACTACTCAGAAACGTTGAAACATGTTTCGGCACTTGTCCTTAAAGTAACTTGGAATAATGTCATTCAGTGGTCCTACGTACTAGTACGGAAACTTAAAACCTAATACTTAAATAATACGCTACTATTGTACGTTTTAGGCGATTTTAGGGTTATTTGACCCTTAAAGTTTGTTCGTGAAACAGGCTGAATTGGAACACAAGATTAAAGTTAGCCTAGTTTGTTCCTGTGTTGCACTTTGCAAATGAAGAGTTTATTAATGGATTGGATCAGTGATATTGAATCATTTTAGCAGTATATTTTCACAAAGTATTTGTTGACCTCCTCATCCTACACTCAATTAGTTGTTATTATTAAAAGATTTTTTTTTCTAGTTTTAGGCTGAAAAAAGCTTTTATTTCTTCAATAACATCCTTACTTTCTAAACCTTACTTGTACCTGCTGATGGTATAATGTATTTCCATTTTGTATTGTAGCTCTTCTTAATTGGTCATCTGAAGATGGATCACACATATGTGGGGAATGTCATCAGCATTTTTGCACTCTCAAGATCCTGAAACAACATCTCAATTTCCACTTGGGCAAATACAAGTGTGACGAATGTGGCAAGACTTGCAATTCACCGAGTGCCCTTCAAGCTCATTGTTGGACTCATCTTCCTTTACAGGAACGTTATGTCTGGAATTGCCATCTTTGTGGAAATAAATTTACTTCACAAAATGGACTTAAGCAACACAAGAGATCCAAACATTAATCCACAGTAATAATCCAATAACACTCACATACTATAAGCTGTTTGATTTATTTGTAAAAAAAAAAGATGTAAAGATTTGTGAGTTGAATTTGTGTTTCAGTGGTCTTCAAACATTAATGTAAAGACATGGTATGTACGTTTGTAGGTGTCGTTTTATGTGACTAGTGTTTTAGTTTTGTATTCATTTCTGAATAATTTCCCTGTCTAATATTTAAATCATTTTTGTGTTCATGAAATATGATTATTTTTTTCGAGAGTTAAAATCACAGAAACTCCTTGCTCAATTTGCGAATTTGTTGATTTAAGAACTTAAATTTACAAATCGTGTAGCGTAGAACGCAGAAGAAACCAGACAGTGAGTACAAAAGTAACCAAGATCCATGCTTAGGCCTACATATACACCAGCACAAGATGTGAAGCTCAGTAGCTCTGCTATTTAAGAAAGAGTCCCTGCTTGTGAGAAAGTAGTACTCAGCATTATTTAGTAAATTTGGTTTAGCTTTATACTGATCCATCATTAGTGCAACGTTAAAAAGTATTCAATAGCCAACAAACGAAGACCTACACACATTTCCTGCTGATGTTGTCACGGGACTAACACTTGCTACTTTTAAAAAGAGGCTAAATAATATTGATCGCACCAGATACGTAAAGTTTTCGTAGTTCTTAAGACAATGGTATCAACCTGCTACTTTTTATTGTAAATAAGTGTACTTTTATTAATTTAAGTTTAGGTAGGGAATAAGTGGATAAACCTATCCCTTCGCTGTTCTTTTGAGCTGAGATCGCAAATATACTGACTCAGTGCTGACCACTTTTGCTGTGGGATTTTTAGCAGTATCATATTTTTTATTCATGAGGAATGCCAATTGGTCTTGGCCAAGCTTTGCTTTACTTTATTTTATTGTAATATAAGAATTAGTGACAATGACTCCTGGCGTTTCCCCTCACTTATCCCTCACGTTTGGCGATGCCATCGGGGACCATTGTGTCCCTGGTAGGTCTAACCTTGGTGGTAAGGCATTCGTGACCCCAACCAAATTCCATCAGCCTTACCTCTACTGTCGCGCCATTTGTCTGCATTTTAAACTTTTGTAAGCTATGACTTTTAGTTTGAATTTGGGTTGGCTGTTAGCGATCGACAGGTCCTTGCCATTCCGGTTGCGTTTGCAACAAATTTATTTTATTTATTTATTTATTACACGATTAAAAAATAAACATTGAAATTGTTTGACTACCATTCTAAGGCTTACTCACCACACCAATTACCCATGAAAGGATTCTTTTCAACAGTTTTTCTGAACTTGGATATCATTAAAATAATTTGTATGATGCAAGGGTGGATAAAAAATACTGGAGCACAGCATATTAAACGATAAGCAGGAATTAACATGCTCCTAGCGTTATTCAGATAAATTCAGTATGGTAGAAAATATAACATGACGCTACTACCAAGCGATATTTGCCATTCCTTTAAGCAGTAGTTGACTTGCAAACTGTCTAAAGTATGCAAACTTGGATCAAAGTTGATGAATTGCCTGTTTTGGTCGGCCATCTTTGCTTTCCTTTGCATTGTATGGGTATGTGATACTGTAGAGCACACACCAGTCGCGTCACTCATTTCACTGACTCTATTTTATCATTGAAAACTAAGAAGGAGTTAGTAGGATGACTCCATGAGGTGGGAGCATGACCGTAAAGCAATATGACGAACATTAATCAATCAAGTGCTGGTTCGTCCATTAAACGGATAAATTTTTATTTGTAAATGTCTGTAATTAAACATGGATTTTAGAAAACTGAAGAATTGTTGGTCACATTTTCGAATCTCTAATTTTGAGTCGTTAAGTGCGTACAAGAGGGTGTTTATGGATCAATGGATTCTTGAATTCACATATGTTATATGACAGTGATAGAAATAAAACTAATAACAAAATACTAAAGTACGAAATTTCTTCCGTACTGACTTATTTATTTTTCTTTGTAGATGCCGTGACTCGGTTCGCTAAAGAAAGGACATGCGACATCTGCGGCCAAACTTTCCGTACTGCCAACTCCCTGGGATTACACCGCAACATGCATACGGATCGTTTCAAGTGTTTGACGTGTGGCAGATGCTGTAGTTCTGCTCCTAGCCTGGAGGAACACAAATTGATTCACATCCCAAAGAAACAACGTAGACCATGGCCTTGTCCCATTTGTGAACATGTTTTATATTCGCGTCAAAGCCTTCAAAAACATACTATGAGGAAACATTCTTAGCTCTTGAATTGTAGTGTGTAGATGCCTTCAGTTGCGTAAAATAATGAATGAAGCTCTGTTCTTCTGTTATGCTGATTCTGTAACATTGCTTAATGTAAAGTAAAAAAAATAAAGCTCTGTTTTCTGATATGCTGATTCTTTAACATTACTTAAGATAAAAGAATTTATAAGGCTCTGTTTTTCTGATACTCTGACTTTAACATTGCTTAAGATACAATAATAAATCTAGGTCTGTCTTCTGGATATGCTGATTATTTAACATTGCTTAAGATTCAATAATATATGAAGAGCTGTTCCCTGGCATGCTGATTCTTTAACATTGCATAACATAAAATAATAAATAAAGCTTGTTCCCTGGCGTGCTGATTCCTTAACATTGCGTATCGTAAAATAATGGATGAAGCTCTCCCTGTCTTCTGATATACGGATTCTTTAACATTGTTTAATATACAATAATATATGAAGCTCTGTTCTACTGATATTATTATATGCCGATTATTTAAACACTGCCGAGATTTATTTCGTATTGTAATATCTTTTAATATCTAAAATAACATTGAGGTAATGCTGCGGTTACCTGTTGAACAATCCCCAGAATTGCGGAGAGTTTCTGTTTTCAGCTTACGGCCTACACGGATGAAGCAGCGAATAATAATCCCAGCCTTATTTTAAATGATTTTGTTACCTTAAATTGAAAGTTTCTGCTGTAAAAGTGGGACATACTGGTTTTTTGATTACTAACTGGATTACCATTAAGTCTAATTCATATCTGAATTAAGTTTATCTTTTGTATAAAATTGTGAGTGCTGACGTGTAATTTGAATGGATCTGGTGGTTTGCCTAAGTAATGGAAGAATGCCAGCCAGGGCCGGCAGAGATATGACTACTACAGCAAGAGCCATACCAACTACCAGCTCCACATGGAAACTGTTGTTCCCGATCACGAATAATCTTCTGCTTGTCTCTTGGTAGGCTATAGTGTCTACCAAAAGACTATTTTTTTGCTACACGAACTCATATTGCTCTAATAACCTTCTGCTAGTGCACATGCACGAAACATATACCTGCATTGCATTACGAATCTGACAATTATGCAAATGAATGCCTTTGAATTAAATTATAACCTGTGCCTTCAGTTCTTTGTTTATTTAACACAGATGGCTTAAGAATATAACTTGGTTTCCTTTATTTACGATTTGCTCTACAAATTTTTAAGGGATGGGGAAAGGATAAGTATGGACTGAGAAGGATAGCTGGCCTCAAGACGTTGGTCTGGGGGCGACAGGGGGAGGGAGGAGGGGGTAGCTTCCCATCCAAAGCCGGGTTCGTGGGGTGAAGGTTGGTCGATGGAAGCTAAAGGTTTTATTTAGAAAATAAATCAGTAGAATCTTGGAATTTAGTATGATTTGTTTTGTTTTTATTCCTATTAAGATTGATCTTAAAAACAAACTGATCTTAATAACAAACTGTTGTCCATTCCCCACTGTGATGTCCACTTTATCTTCATATTTAGCATCAAACCCTGTACCGTTCAGTAACAGACCAAAGTACGTAATTTTTCACGATCTCTGCTAATGCATTTGCGTGATGCCACTAAATACCAGGAAAATTAGTGGATAAGATTTAAGATTGTTGAATCTCATTCGCCAAACGAGTGAGTAAGATTGTGACATCCTTAAAAAATTGTGTTCCCCTTAAAAACATATCCTCCTATAACGAAATTAGGAAAAGAGAAGTGCTTTAAAATTTTTTGAAAATTACTTGTAAATATTTCAACAAATCAGTGTACATTTAACATTCAACCACGAACCATTAATTAACAGAATAAATTACGTTGTCGTCATTAAACTGTAGAATCTAGTATCATTGCTGTTTTTTTTACCTATCAGTAGCATTTGAAAGTTAGTATTGAATTGTAATTGTAATAAACCTTTCATACTGGATTTTCTTGGCAATAGTGAGTTAGAGCTACTAGCACGGACTCTGTTATTACAATTTTCTGCATTTTGTCTACACCTTTGATATTAAAAATATTTACTGAGCACGATATTAAAACCTATTTTGGTGCATTTCACAACCGTAAACTACTACACGTCTGTATTTCGTCGAAAGTATTACCGAATAACTAAACTGAAATACAAACTGAAATGTATGTATTCTATGTGTTGCGGGCAGTATTAATGTTTCGTCTAATAGTATTACGGGTTTTTTTTTTTAATTTTTTAGTATTTCTTACGTATTCAACAAAGTTAGACCTATACATCTACGTATATATCTGTATTTCTTTGTAAGTGTTACCGAATAACTTAAATCTGAAATGTATGCAGTCTATGCATTGCAGGAGGGATTAATGTTGCGTCTAATAGAATTGGAGATTTTTTTTTCAATTTTAAGTATTTCTTATGTAATCAACAAAGTTAGTTTTGTTCACAACCATAGACTACTGCAAGTCTGTATTTCTTCGGAAGTGTTAACAAATAACTGAAATGTCGGAAGTGTTACTTAAAACTTATATGAATGTAGTATATTCATTGTAGGAAGAATTAATGTTTCGTCTAAAGTATTGCACATTTTTTTCTAATTTTTAAGTATTTCTTATGTATGCAACAAAGTTAGTTTTGTCTATACGTATTTACTAAAGTTAGTTTTGTTCACAACCATAAACTACTGCAAGTCCGTATTTCTTCGGAAGTGTTAACGAATAACTGATATGTCGGAAGTGTTACTTAAAACTTATATGAATGTAGTATATTCATTGTAGGAAGAATTAATGTTTCGTCTAATAGTATGGCTAATTTTTTTTGGTAATTTTTAAGTATTTCTTATGTATTCAACAAAGTTAGACCTGCACGTATACGTCCGTAATTCTTATCAAATAACTTAAATCCGAAATGTTATGTAGTCAATGCATTGTGGGAAGGATTAATGTTTTGTTCAATGCTATTGGAGATTTTTTTCAATTTTAAGTATTTTCTTTGTATTAAATAAAGTTCTGCCTAGACCTATTTTAGTATACTTCACAACCATACACTACTATGTGTCCATATTTCGTCAGAAGTGTTGCTAAAAAACTGAAATGTCGGAAGTATTACTTAAAACTCAAATGAATGTAGTGTATTCATTGTAGGAAGAATTAATGCTTTGTCTAATATATTGGAGATAATTTTTTCAATTTTAAGTATTTAAGTAGCCTATTCAACAAGTATTATTTTCTGAGACTTTAGACCTTTATTTCATACACCTAAGCTTTAACAATATAAAAATAGATTTTTTTTAATTTCTAGAGTATAATACAATTAGGTACCCCAATAGTGTCAGTTGTTAGTACATAATTATGCCATGAAAAAGTTGTCTGCTTTTCGGAAAATGTTTCATGTCATCCCGTTACCAGGCTTGTTAGTTTTATTTTTTTATTTAGGTTATAGCATGTTGTTACCAAAGATTTGTTGTACCATTTCAGTTTAGGATAGTGTACCTCTAAAGGTACATATTTAACTTAAATCTGATGGAAAATCCTATTTATAACGCAAATGGTTCTAAATAAACAATGCTGTGGAACACTTTGTAATTTGGCTCATAAAGAGTGAACAGGAATGAGCATGAGAAGCAGAAAATTTGTTTAATACTTCCTGCATTTGTGCATAAATTATCCTGGTTACAGGAAATGAAATTTGCAAATTACAAAACATAAGCAATGACTCGTTATAATCTGTTTTTTTTTTTTGCAATGGGCTGCAGCAACTGGGATGGGAAGGGGAGAGTGGAAGTTTCATAGTTGTAAAAACTGAAAATTAAGTTGGCCATTTATTTTGAAAGTTTATTTTTTAAATCTCGCGTGATACTTATAATAAGTATTTATGTTAACTGCAAGAAGGATCATTCTGGCCTAGGTTATTTAATTTTATTCAGTTTGTATCTTCTTCGCATGAAGCCCTGTGGTTATCATGTAATAAAATATTTTGATTATTAACTAATTTATTAGTTATTCTATTTGTTTGTGGGTGATGAAGCATATGGTAATGGACGAAGCTTTAGGCGTAACATTTACAGTCGTACTTTTAATTCACACGAAATTTTGAAAAAGCATTTTACCAGCTAGAGAATCATAAATTGATACGTATTTCTTTAAGTTCACATTGACCGTTATACATTGTTGTTTCTCAGTTTTCCTGTTGAATAAAAACTGAATTGTGGTGCAAATTGACAAACCGTGATTTTGCCCGCTTTATATTTTGTCATTTTTCGTGAGGGCAAGAACTATTTCAATATGAAACGGCTTTGCCCTTCATAAGTCACCGAAACTCTTTAACGGCAGCTTATAAAAGAGTTACAGAAAGACGAGAAGTGCAGTATGAAAGCTCTGTGCCACCTACAATGGATTACAACACCTAGAGGTGGCGCCGGCTACTTCATATAACCAGATCCCTACCAGGGCCTAGTGAAACATACCCAAGGCCTTCACAGAATCCAAGTTTCTACCCTGCAGCATGACGGTTCGAGAACCACCAGGGTCTATAATTTTTAACAGGGCCTAGGCCCTGATGGGCCCTGGTCTGGCACCGCCACTGACAACACCCAACTTGGTAAACTTTTGTGGCCTGATCCATCCAACAAAAATACGTCCAACAAAATTCATCCACGAGATAAAGATTTGTTAAAAAGGCCTGATTTTACAAGATGCTAGCTCATTCGGTAAATCCGTTATGTGCCAACTGTATACATATAAGAAAACTCTGATCGAGTCTAGACAATGGTTAATTTTTTTATTTTAGTATACTGGCTGCAAATTAAAAGGGTGAATTTATCTCGGGATTTCACCAAATGCTAGTGTAATTAAAATTCCTTACTCTTTGTCCTTCCTGACTTCTGATGTGAAACTCTGTGCTAAAAGAGGTAAACAAAGCGGTAAACAAAGGTCCACTTAGGGACCTTTGTACCGGAAGAATGTATTGGAATAATGATGACTATGGAATCTCTTCTCAGCATGGATTGGCAGACTATTGATATCAGCGCATTTGACATGTTACCTAAACGTTAATACATTTCTTTCAACTTTTGCCAGCAAACATTTTTTTAACATGACATGTAATGATAACATTCGATTTCTCTCTTTTGAAACAGGTTACAGCTCAAGCCAAACAACGCAAGGTGAAATGATGTTTTACTGCAATATTTGTGGACATGGCTTCTCTAACTACATCGCCCTGATTCGTCATCGTAGCATTCACCATGAACGCTACAAGTGTACTACTTGCGGCAAGTGTTTTGGGAAGAATGAGGACCTCTCGACACATTCTTTGACTCATATACTCCCCTATCAGCCTGATACTTTCCCTTGCAGCATTTGTGGCCTAAAATTTAGTACTCCCAGCAGTCGATGGCACCATCACAGGAATAAGCATTCTGAATTACGAAGCCAAGAGTGGAAGTAAACTTCAAGGGATTTGGCAAATGAAAGACTCGGAATCCAGTGAACGAGTTAGAGCGATGTCTGTTATACTGATGACTTGAAACTTTTCTCCGACTCTGTCTCTTGCCAGTTGCTTCAAGATGAAATCCAACACGTCGCTAATTGGTCAACTACAAATTCACTTTTCTTTAACACTGATAAAATGCCGTGTTCTTTACTTTGGTCATAACAACCGTCATCTTCCTTACCGTCTGTCTAGAAAGCTAATTACTCCAGTTGCTAGTCATACAGACCTTGATATCACTGTTGATAGTTCTCTTAATTTCAATCTTCACACTGAAAATGGTTCTGTAAGGCACATTTCATTCTAAAAGGTTTCTCTGATCTCACTCCTTCCCTTTTTACTGTCTTATTCCAAACTTTCCTTCTTCCACATTTCGAATTTTTGCTTTCAAATCTGCCGCCCTTACAGTCTTTACTCATTGAACTGTCTTGACAATTGTCAGCGGCGCCTTACTAAGTGGTGTCCCACCATTCGTTCTCTACCTACCCAGATCACCTACGTAAGCTTCAACTTACTACCATTCAAAACTGCTTTCATTATGGGGACATGATCTTTACTTACCAACTTACTAACCTCCTAAACTTCAAATCTGATCTTTTTTTTCACCAAAGTTCAATTTTACTCGTGGTCATTCTTTTTGCTTCTGTGGTTCTGTGTCCCGGACTAAACTTCACTTCCAGTTCTTTATGGAAAGGGTTGTCCATGCCTGGAATATCCTTCCCTCTCATGTAGCTTGTGCCCCATCTCTTAATGACTTCCAATCTCGTTTTGATATGCTTGTTCGTTAATTGTTGATGTTTGTGTAGGTGGGTGCTTCTTGTGCCATTTCTATTTCTATTTCTAGTTCTATTTCTAGCACCTAATGGAGCTTTGGACATTTGTTGACTCGCATAACTTACCTCCCGATCAACATGGAATCTTTCCGTGGATCATTAATTTGTGGTCTTTTAACTTTAGAAAAAAAGACGAAAAAATATTATTCAAGGCATGCAACAGTCAATGTTTGTGCAGAGAGGAAAAAACCTTCATAAAAGGTCCATATACAGCACTGTGACTTTTACAGGCATTATGGGGATTGAAGTGTGACAAGTGTCATTTTGTGACTGACCAACTGACCAAAACCAGAGACAATGACAGGACCAATAACACCTTGTACAATCCAATCTCATGTCACCTGCAGGACTTACAGTGCTCAGTTAATGCTACTATTATGAGCTGACTTCGAACGATATTTATTGTCGTCCTCTTGAAAAATGTGGCAACTGCAAGAGAAATCTAGAGCATTAAATTACTCTATATTTTCTCTTGTACGAATATTTAAGGGGATGACAATAAATATTGTTTAAATATTGTTCAAGGGTTCGTATGCCTGAGTTTATGTTCACTAGTGCGGTCCTGACCCAATTTCTATTTTAAAGAGTACTCACTTTCAAAATTATGTATCGAATACTTAGCTCCTGTGAATCACAGATTTATAACCTCACACATCTTGTAACATTTGTGACAGACATTTATTTTTGCGCAAAAGTTTTGAAAAAAAAATCTAAGAACACCTCCATATCTCCAAGTAGAACGATTTTTGTTGTTGTTAAGAAAGTATTTCTTCAACTTCGTGGGCAACACATATTCTTATTTTCTATTTTATTTTATATTAATTGGTTTTTTTTTTACAAATACGGACGAAATTCCCAAGATAATCAATTATTTATTGTGTTATAATTTTAATTTCAGTCAAGAAGAAAATAATTGTTTAAAAGGCAATTTGTTCTATGCATTTCAGACGACTATAAAAAAAAATTTTCTTTGACCTTTAACTTTTCTTTGGCCAATAAATGTAATAGTAAAAGTCGGTAACCGTGACTAGGAATTCTTTGTCAATATCAACATTTTACAAATAAATGTTTAATGCTGCACAAACCTCACCAGTTCCTCTAGTTGTGGATAACACAGCATACGTGGTGGTGTGTCAATCCGAATAATAAATTTCTGGACGACCTTACAATTTTTAAAATCTGTACACACGCTTTCTGTAAACATGCACACATTAATTTAAGTTGCTCTACAGTTTTAAATGTAAAAATACAGCTGTCATTTTATGTAAAATTGTTTGCCCTGACGTATTTTATTGTATTCTTAATTTTGAATGAATAAGAACAGACATACAGAGAGTTTCAACGTCAAGTAATCAACGTGCTTTCGTAAAAAGTGTGGTCGCTAAACTGTGAGAGCTTTGTCATTGGTAAAATAATCTGATGGCTAACTGAAAATTGGACCGTGGAATAATCTATACCACACCTATCGACCATCGAGTAATGTGAAGAACTAATAATCAGCCTCCTTCAGCAGCCATTATTTAAACAAAAATAGCCAGTCGATTATTTAGTTCATTTTATACTACTCCCACATGTACCTCAAATTCTTTATATGGACTGCTACATTTTAACACCAAGCTAAACATTGTTTTGTTAAGAACACAGCTGTAGAAATAACATTTCTAGCAAACACCGTTAATTTGAAATACTAAGCAGTTTAAAAAGCTTTTTTCAAATTTTGAGCGTTACTAATTTCAACGAAGGCTTACATGTCGTCTAATCAACCACTCACACTTTTAATGGAAGACTAGCCACGTCATTTCAAGTGTCCTTTTTCTTGTAGATTTAGTTTGATTAAAATGATAAATTATGGAGTCAGAGTAATATCAGCATGGAATTCTCTTCCACAGATGGTATAGAAGCCTGTTTTCTTGGTAGTTTCCACTTTTTATTGCATATCATTAAGTGCATTTTTGAAGAGACCAGAATTCAACCCCCGATAATTTCAACTGCCATTATTTTTTACTGTACTTCAGCATGTCTTAGAGGCTGTTAAGGAGGGCAGGTGTTACTTTAATTTAAAATGACCTTCGAGATGAAAAGAATAAGCTCTCTTTGGTGAAGCTTATAGTATTAGTGACAGAGGCACCTGTAGACGTCACACATACACTAAGCGAGGCTAGTATTCCCATATGTATTCCCATCGTTGAAAGTCCCCCGAAATTTCTAAGAATAGCAGAGCATTGTTGTGATTTCCCGTTAGCAGTCGCCCAAGCTTACATTAGATTTAGTTAGATCCAGTGTTAAAAGACATAGAGGCCTAGATCCCGTTTGCATGATAAGAAAAAAAAGACTGGTGGTAAAAACATGACGTCATCAGTACTGTGCCTCTTTGTTAACAATAGAGTTCGGATCATTACTTATACAGACAATTACGTTTGACAGACACACAGACAAACGAAAGAATTGTACAGATTCCCACTGCGACTTCAATAGAATAAGGTGGGAATCTCCGTAATCTGGCGACAACAACACACACACACACACACATAAACAAACAAACAAATAATATGATTTTTGTCTTGCTGTTTTCCGAGAAATTTAATTTTTATACGGGCGTGAATAGAAATTACGGTAATTTATAGAATAGAAATTAAGTAGAAATTACGGTAATTTTTTTCAGCAAGTATTCCAAGGAGCTATCTCTTGATTCTAACGCGAGCTGCAACGTTGCAATGAAATGTGATGCCTAAACGTTTTACGAATATTGCCTTATTGTTCTTAATTGAAAATTTGCTGAGTGTTAGTTTACTAAAGCAGAGTCCTATTGTAATTAAAATATGCTACACGCCTTATCTCCATACTTGCATAGTAAATGTATTTTGTTGTTTGCGGTAGTCTGCCTCGCTGCTAAGCCGAAATCAACAGCGTATCCTCTTTATTTTTGGACATCAGTCATATTTTTTATATCAGCCCTTGATTTTGTGTATCAGGCTCATGTTCGTAGTTTAATTGTACTTTAGGATATATTTTCGGTGTTCAAAGATGGCTGATATGTTGGAATGGGTAGATAAGGATACTTTCCTATGTCCACCAAGTATATCCCTAGCACATACCTAAGAACGCTTTGCCTTATGTTTACACATGTAGTGAATTTTTCGTTATCGTAGCATTTCAGAATTTATTGTGGCCTTGAAGTGAGTGTGATTCTGTAGGTTGGCAAGTTAGTGAGCTTTTAATAGATAAGATAATTATGTTGATGTACTAATGACTTTGAAAGAAACCATTACTCCCACCTCCTCTTTCTGAAAAAGGAAGGTTTTGTAATGGTTGTAAAAACTTGCTGTAAAAATTTGCTGTGTTACTATGTATATTTCCACGAATTGCAATACATTAAGGAAAAACTTATATTTTTTGATCCCGTTGTATAAAAAAGATAAACGCGAGGGGAGTGTTTTAATTTTTACTTTACTAAATTTTGCTTAATGAAAAACTTATTTTTTTATTTTATTTTTTATTTTTAATGAGCCTTATGTCAGCCGAAGTAATTAATGCTTGTATGGCTGAACCGGCTCAATTTTGAACATTACCAGATTTAGTTGGTCATAGTTTTGGCAATGCAAACAAACAATGTTCATAGTTTTGGCAATGCATTTAACACCTTTCTATTTTATTCCAGATGCACCTACTTTACACAAATGTTCTGTATGCCAACATATTTACGACAACTGCAAAACTCTGTGATCATATGAACATTCACCAAGCAAGAGTCCAGTGTTATAAGGGCGGCAAATGTTTCAACTCGTCACCTAACTTTTACTGTCACCAATGGGTCCACTTGGCTCATGATCAAACCTTGGAAGGTGTCAAAATCTTCTTCGACTCTGAATGAGCCTTCTTGCGCATAAAGCATCCAAGCAATTCGAAATGTGACTTTTTTAGTACGCGGCATAAAGGCACTGAATTTATACAGCTTTTACGTAAAAATTGCTTTTCTTTCGTGTCTTGGAGATGAGGCTTAATGGCGCGTCGGCAGCTTGGTCATTAGCCCCAACCTCAGTCACAGTGCAGTGGTCCGGGTTGCCACTGCACCACACATTACAGAGATATTATTCAAACCCCTAATCTAAATCTTGTCATACATCTGTACCTCCTTCAAAAATTGAAAAACACCGGCCAGGAGGACAGACTTATCGCCCAATTGACGCACAATGTCATGCGGAAGATGGAAACGACGATGAAAACCATCAAGATGGCAACAATCAACAAGGAAGTGCCGGACCGTAAGTGGCCGCCGACACCAATAACATTCAGGAGGGTCAACCCCCCGCAAAAGGAAACAGTGAGTAAGTCGAGTGTGACCAATGCGCAAACGGGCCAACACCACCTCCGCACGGCGCCTGCGGCGACACGCCGAGTGCCATTCCTCAACAGTGCCTTTAATAGCTCGTGTCAGGTGTTTTTATTTCAAAATGGTGTGAAAGGGGTGGGGTTGAAACATTTTAATTTGTTTTTTGTACAGTTGTCTTTCCCGTAGTGTGTTCTCTCTTAGTTGAATCTACCATTTGCTTTTAGAGTAGCATCAATTAGTCAAATTTTTTTTTAAACGCAATGTTTTCTTAACGAATACTTTATGCAAATTATGATATGACAAAATGCAGTGTTTTTCATGCTAGCTTGATTTGATGTAATGCTATTTCTTCGTATATTAATGTAGAAAACATATGTAGAAAGCTGTAGATTAAAAGCCTGAAATACACATAAAAATCGATTAAAACTTAATCTTTCGTCTAATTTCAGAGTCGTTGTCAAGAGTAAAAAAAAATGTAACACTAGAAGTTATGAGTCGAGGCAGCAGTCCATTTTCACGAAGCAGAACTTGATAGGACAAGTTTAAAAAACGGGAGCAAGGATAAATTTAAAAGCAGTAGGGCCATCGACGTCTACTTGTGGCTAGTTTCAAACGAAGTGTCAGAAATGAGTAAATCCTCTATTTATATGTATGGATTTACTGACGCTTCCCTGGTGCCGATGTGTGGATAAGTTATTGGTTGGGGGTTTGTTTAACATCTCTGTAATGTGGGGCGTAGTGGCAACGCAGACCACTGCACTATGACTGTGGTTGGTGCTAATGGCCTAGCTGTCGACGTGCCATTAAGCCTCAATCTCCCCAGGTGTCGGAATTTGTCAACTTTAAATTTTTGTCTGAGACAGACTTTTATTCACGGCATCATTTTAATTTAAGTTACTGTGTGTACGTTTTAATTTATTTTTCCAACCTGTGTAGATGGCTAGGTGTAATTCATAACAGATTCAATATGAGAGTTTTAACCCTATACTGCGAGTGTTTGCATGACTAAATTATGACAACATTTCAGTATTTATGCTTTGTTTCAAAATCGATTTCATGTGAATACTATTCTATTTTTCATTTACTGGCACATAATTATATTGATTATAATCTGGCCAATAACGGAGATATGGGCATATGGCTATTAATGGAGCATGCACGGTATGTATTGTGAAGCAGGTTGCAACGGTATTTAAATGCTGAATCTTGTTATGAAACTCGAAAAACTTCGTAAATGAATCTTTTTTGGTATTTTGTGTGAAGCATGAAACGTTTTTAAGACATTGTCTGAAAAAAAATTCAGATCATACTTCCGCCTTTTCACCAAACACTTCCTGGAGCCGATGACCACATCAGCTCTTTGCTTTATTCACATGATCCCCTCAAAGTGAATCTAAGAGCCATTCAAAGACATGGCACAACTAAAAAAACTTGCATCTAAAGAATGACTTTTTATCAAAAGTGCAACTTTTCCACGCAAAAGCTGCCGTTAAACATAGATACTGTTCTCCACAACAAACCTAAGCTACTGATTTTGTATTATTTGGTAAAAAAAAAAAAGGCTTCGCCCGCATCTGAAAAATCACAAATAAAAAATAAAAAAAAAACACCTGTTCGCGTAAATTTTTTTAATGCTGCTCCTGAGAACCACTGAATTAATTTTTAGCGGTCTTAAGGTTAAGGGTGAATTAAAATGAAATGAAGATAACAAGAATGTGCGTTACAAGCAAGATTTCGTCTGAACCCAATTACACCTGTTTATCTTAATTAGAACTAACGCAGCAGAAGTTTAGTTCATGATTATTCACGAAACAACATTCTACGCTAATACGATGAAGAATGCCGCACATGACAAATATTTGTGACAAGGGTTACCATATCGCTAAATGTGTAGGACCTAAAATTTCTTTCTGAATTATGTAATCGTCTTGATCCACGGTTCAGAAGTTAGAGATAAAAAAAATCTTTTTTGGTACGTCCTTTTTGACCACTTGTTGGATTTTTCCCAACTTCGATTGCTGCAATGTGTGTTTACTATACGTTGTTCTATACGCATTTTTATAAGTTACTGCCAAAATTTATTGTCTTGCATATTTGCATATAATTGGTGTTTTCTCCTCCCTTAAAAGAACATGGTCATGCAAGATTACTATACGATTTTCAGAACTGAAGATAGTGTCGTAAACGCAATATTTAGTACACCGAGCATCGTACACATAAAGAATGCATTCCTCTCCAAAAAAGTTTTACTTTATGCTTGCATTGATTTTGCATATGTTTTCCCTACGAAGTATGTGCATACAACAGAGTCCTCAACTTTCAAATACCAATCAAAATTTTGTTTCTTTTAAAAACCAACCAAAATGTTTCTTTTGTATTTCTTTCATTCAAAAACGAACCGAAATTTTGTTTCTTTTTACGAACTTTTTTTTTTCTTGGATGAGTATGTAAACATTATAAATGGTTTTTTTTTAAACGGTCTTCTGTGTTTTTTGTTTACATTGTTTTGTCATTTGTATTTTTCCCTTTAATAAACTAAATTTCACCACCTCCAATTTTTCTCGGAAACAGAATAATGAGAAAAATCATCCATCATTGTAGCATCGGAAGATGGGGAAAATCCAAGATGATGGCCGAAAAAGGCATCCAGAAATGTTTTTTTTTGCCGATGAATTACACCCGAAATTACATTTTCCTTAGGAAAGGTCCTAAGTTACAGAGGTCATAAGGTCCTAAGTTTGGAATGTTGGCACACAGTAGAAGTAGGAACAAGTTTAAGTACTGTTGATTGGTTACTGTAGTATAGTAGACTGGAATGCTTTGTAATTTTGATTTGGTTTGTGTGTAGAGTGAAGAAGAATGTTAAACCATTCGAAAACATTTCTGTGTTTAACCCTTAAAGTGGCACAACGACTTCTAGCGATATCTCAGGTCAGTCACGCGATTCGAACCGTCGTTCTGTTGGTTGGGAGACGAGGATGCTAACCACTAGGCTGTTGCTGTTCGCTTTTCTCAGGGTCCCCGGGGACCTTTCACAAAGCTGGCGACGCGCGTTGGGACTTAGTTTTTGCAATTTGCTTGCAGGACATATCCCGTAGGATACGATGCCTGATTAAGGGTTAAGAAAACTACTAGAAAAGAATTTTATTTTGTAGTCATTTTACATCCAGCTTCCTGCAGCTATTATGCTGTGTAAAAATAACTGTTAGGCTAATTTTAAAAAAAAATCATAGTAGGGAAGTGGCACTTTACTTATCTACGAAATACAGCAATTTTTTACAGTAAATTTTGCTTCACATCACTTTGTTCTGTGTTTATTTCAGAACGGAAGTATCGATGTGCGGAATGTGGAAAGACTTTCAGTACGCCAAACAGTCTGGCTAAGCATGTGTACATTCATCGTGGACGTTATAAATGCCAAACTTGTGGAAAATGCCTAAATTCAGCTGCGAATTTGGGAAACCATACCCTCACCCACCTTCCATTCGAAGAACGGCAAAAATGTTTTTCGTGTTGGATTTGTAGTCGGATTTTCCGATTAAAGGAAGAATTGGCTCAGCACCAACTTCGGCTGCAACATTTTTATCCAAATTGCAAAAAGAAGTCAGATGTATGAATTTCTAGAACTTGCTATAAATACCTTTACCCAACTTGTAAATTCTGTTTAAAATAAGTGTATTACACTGGACCTACATTAAATGCTGTCTTTCACTAGTAGAGGTAATTAAATGTAAATGTAAATTGTGCTACCAAACCGGCATTTTCAAATAAAGTTATGTCAATGATGTGTAGTGGAGTCAAGTTTTAGACTGAAAATTCCACTGTAAACTGATTGATTACCCTGGAATACGAAGGGATGGCTTGTTTTCTACGCAATCTTGACTAACTGGGTAGCTGCATCTTCAGAGCTGATTAACTTTGGTAAATAGCAAAAAGCAATCAGTAAATCTGTATGTATCAAGCTACAATCAACACCATTCAGCAACAATTATCACCATTCAGTTGTTCAGTGTGTATTATGATTACGAATAGTATAAATAGAATGAATTAAAATGTTCATCCGTCTACGTCCCTCAACAAAACAAACAGCTGGGGTCTCAAAACTGAACCCTGTGGAACACCACAGATTTAGAGTGCCCAATAACTACTTGTTGGGTTCGCCCATTATAAAAGTCTTGTAGAAAAATTATCAAGTTAAAAGTTGTTGGTGATTATAGTTTTAGGAATAGGTTGACTAAAAGTGGGGCCATACAAATTTGATTTATTGCTTCCGGTAAGTTTCTCTTTGAGTAGACTAAACAATAATGGCCACCACATTGGCTTCTTGAACTCCTGTGTATCTAGAACACCTCTGCATGTACAGGCAGAAGAGTGTTCGGAATGTGTCGACGCTCAGGATCCACAATGGCTAATGTTGCAACAAATTCTAGAAATGAATATCAGAGAAAATACTGGTTCTTAGAGATTCTGTACTATCATCACTCCAGTTGAACCTGCCCAGTGGTGACGCTGGGGTTGGGGGGGGGGGGGAGATGAGGTGCAAGCCAACCCCTCCTGACAATTTTTCTGTTTCCACTCAACTGCATCGTTAGAAATTTTAAGCATTAATTTCTGCCCGATTGCCAAAACGAGCTAGGTTGTCATAAAAGACAGAGGCGTTTCTTTGGGCACCTGATCTCACTGTAACCTACAAACTTTAAATAACGAGCCGCCACATTCGCTTTGTTTACTCTATTGGCGTCGATCCATGCTTCCTATAGTTTCTTTGATCCGCAGATCCTCACAAAATCGACTTACTAGTACAATCCAATCCCAGTTGTTGCTCACAATTCCTTCATCGCTTTCCTTAACACGTCTGATTTCATCTACTTTATTCCAAACACATGATTTGTTTGTTTCTTTGTTTATTTGTTTATTAGCGAGTCTCAGCATCTGCTCCTCTGAAATTAAGGCCCCTAGGAAGATGAGAGTACCGCCAAGTTGTCGACCAAGTTGTCGACGCGCCATTAAGCCTCAATCCCCCCCACCCAGTACCGCCAAATGAAAGATTGAGTGAATAAAGCGAGAAACGTATTGAAAAAAAGTTAACTACCTGTGGAAATAGCTCACTTTGCTCGCTCAATCCACGCATCTTGCATCAGAAATGTGAATATTTGACAGCCTTTTATCTCTCATTTGGTGCTACTCTCGTCTTTGTAAATGGCTTAGATCCAGGGGATTACAGGAACAAATATGCATGCATGCACATAGCCGTGAATGCATACCGTGCGATTTTCATTATGTAGATGAATAATTTCAAGAATTGTCAGTAATGAAGGATTTCACTCAAATCTGCATGCAAAGGAAAGACACGAAATAAGTCCAAGTTTGTTAGTTTATAAAGCATCTCAAACCGAAAATATGCCTAAATCGCGTGTCAACCATGAGTGCCGAGCTAATGAAACGAGAGGTTGTGAGTTGAGAAAGACATGACCTGAATAACAATGACGCTGCCCACTCAAGTCGAAATGTGACTGGCCCTGCCTCCGCCACCATAGTTTGTTCCAAAATTCCAAGATGGGAGAAAAAAGGTCGAAGCTGGACTGTTCTCCTAAGTCCGAAAGAGAAGTTCTTGGAGTTTTTTTTTAATGGACTACCTCTATAAAACAGAATGTCAGGCAAAGCCTCTGGTGTAAGAAACATAAATTCTTTTCCATTTGTTTTGTAAAAGGAAAAAAAAACGGGCAGAACAGCATAATTTGGGAATAAGTTGAATATTCCGAAAGGGGAGTCCGTGGACTTTTTTACTGGACTACCTTGTAAAAAAGGAGTGAACAGCATAGTTTAGGAATAAGTTTAGTATTCTTCATTGCTGAAAATTGAGGCGAACCATTTCTTCAGAACCACTTCAATATAAAGACAGTAAGGTTCACAAAAAAGGATAGGAACAACAGAAACATTAAAAAAAATTCCTAGTCCAGACCTTTTTTCTAAGTTCGAAAGGGGAGTCCTTGGACTTTTTCAATGGACTACCCTGTAAAAAACCTAGTGAACAGCATCAGTCGGGAACAGCATAGTTGAGTATTCTTCATTTTCCTACAAGGGTAATTGAAGCGATTTATATTAATTAGGAGCTAAGCTACGACAGTTTACCTACGTTGTAGTGCTGAGCTTTTTGCTCTAATTTACCCCATGTTCCATCTTTAAACAGCTGTAGCACCCGTTCTAATTTGGATAAATGGAAATGATTAGGCTTAGATGAAAGATGAAGATGTATAATTTCCAGCAAGGGTAATTAAAACGATTTATATTAATTAGGAGCAGAGCTACGACAGTTTACCTAGTTGTAGCATTGTGCTTTTCGTCCTATTTTATCACAAGTTCCATCTTTAAACTGCTGCACCATCCGTTCTAATTCGGATAAATGACGTGATTAGGCTTAGACGAATTTCAACAAGTATAATTAAAAAGATTTACACCAATTAGGAGCTAAGGTACGATAGTTTTTGTACAGTGTAATGCTATGCATTTTGTGCTATTTTGCCACGAGTTCCATCTTCAAACTACCGTAGCTTAGCTTCTAATTAATATAAATCGTTTTAATTGCCTTGGTAAAAATATACATCTTCGTCTTTCATCTAAGCCTAATTACGCCCATTTATCCGAATTAGAACGAGTGGTGCAGTAAGTTAAAGATGGAACATGTGGTAAAATACAGCGAAAAGCACAGTCCTACA